>WHVD01000288.1:0-66334 GCA_015178975.1 Hysterangium stoloniferum
GTCAAGGAGATGAATGAACAAAGTTCAGCATGCCAAATTGATACAAATAAGGTCACATGACATGTTGATGATTCATATGATCCACTCCTACCTTATACTGGTGTGTAATATTGAAAATCAGAGAAAATAATAGAGGGTCAAAAAACTGCCCCAATGAGTGATTATTTTGTTTGATTTATTAAGCAATGAGTTTTGATTGGAATCACATGACTTCTTAAGTTGGTAGATAGCCAACATGTTCTAGTATATCATGTGAATCTTTCAGAATTTTCGCTGATGTCATTCCTTCACACAGTATCAATCTTTCTAAAATGCACAAACATTGGGGCAGTTTTTTGACCCACTGTATGTCTGATTTGCTGACCCACATACACCACCACATACATCTGAAAGACCCTTCTAAGATAATGACTCGATGAGGGTATTCCACAGCAAAGAAAAATTTCATGATTCTTGGAAATACTCCTTGAGGAACACCTAGCAGCACGGTGATATGTCCATCATCCTCTGCATATGCATCCCCAGCATTCTGTGTGCCTAATACTGCAATGGCATACCTGCTCTCGACATACCACCATGATGGGTTAATTATTAGTGGGAGCTCAACAAGAACACCATCTGGGACAACTACCCACTGCCCCCAGGTTGATGATATTCTGTCAGACTGTGGTGGGGTGTGATATTTGGTAAATTAGACATGACAAACTCCTTTTTCCAGACCAGGGTGCACCCAAAGACATCCACCTGATAGCTGTACACACCCTTTGGGCACTGTATGAGTGGACCATCAGGCCAATGGGAGGGTGCAATGCACCATCCACACACCAATGGCATATGACAGATGCACTGTGTCACTTACTCGGGAAGATCTGCCATGTATATCTGGATGACATCATTATATGGTCAAAGACACTGGAAGAACATAAATTCAATGTACAAGAAGTACTACAGGCACTGCATGCTGCCAAGTTGTATTGCAATCCCAACAAGTCTGTCCTTTTTGCTAGGGAGCTCTCCTTCCTTGGACACCACATCTCCTCAGAAGGCATCTGCCCAAATGCCCAGAAGACAGAACACATCACCAACTGGCCCAGCCAACCACACCCATGAATGTCCAGGGTTTTCTGGGACTCCATCTTGGCATTCCTCTCTGCCTTAGCAGAACACACCACTGTCCTTACCCGCCTAACTATGAAAAGAATGTGACTGCCAATTCCCCATCTGGACTCCAGAACACCACCAGGCCTTTGATGCTATCAAACAATTGGTCACCAGTACAGAGTGTCTCACAGTAATTGATTATGATGACCCAATTGTTGAGTAGGAGACAAGAATTCGGGAGGATAGAGTCTAAACACAAATCTCAGTGAGTGAGTGAATGACTTTCACTTTATATTATAATACCTAAACACGAATCTATAAGACATTTTGTAAGTAATAGAATAAGAATAAATGATTGTGCATATACCTCAGTGAGTGAGTGAATAACTTTCACTGAGGTATATGGCGAATTTTGTGTCCTTTTATTTACTTTGTAATTATTTAGGGGAGTAAAAGGAGAGATTTAGATACTTGAAGTTTCTAGCCCACTGCATCATTAAGGAGAAATAAGGAGTTAGTTCCCCTTATGGCATTATGGTATATGTGCATATATGTGCATACATTCATCATTGCAGATTCAATCGTGATCTTGGTTTATGTGAAGACTTGCTATTATTAACACCAATAGCCAAGATTTTCCTAACTACTGATGCCAGCGATTGACACACAGGTGCTGTGCATAGCTTTGGCAAGGATTGGGCCACAGTCCAACCTGTCACTTACCACTCATGCCAGTTGAACAATGATGAATGCAACTACCCAGTCCATGAGAAGGAACTATTAGCCATTATCAAGGCCTTTAAGAAGTGGTGTACCTGTCTCTTAGGGTGCCATTTTGAGGTCTACACAGACCACCAAACACTAGAGTACTTCCAGTCACAGAAGGAGATGTCTCACTGACAGATGTGCTGGTCTATGTACCTTGCAGATTTCGTTTTCAACATTGTCTATATCTGAGGGGAAGACAACACCATTGCTGATGCTCTATCTCGCATGCCTGACTATGACCCCAATGCCATGCAAGCTGCCTGTGCATTAGCACACACCTGATCCCTGAAGAAGAGCATCATTGGAGGAATGCTCAACATCACTACTGACCCCATCCTACTGGACACTATCTGGCAAGGTTACCTCCAGGATGACTTTTGTAAACAGCTCAACAGCAATGTCACTGCAGGAAGCATCAAAGGTGCAAGGAAAGAAGCCGGTCTCCTTTATGTTGGACACCAACTCATTATCCCTTGTGACATCCTGATCTGAGAAACATTGTACCATCTCGCACATACACCCTGGATCATTTTAGATTTGAAAAAAGCTACAAATCTCTTCAGCACTCCTACTACTGGCCCAACATGAGGTGAGATTTAGAGACAGCATATATACTCTCATGCACTAAATGTCAGAGGAATAAAGACTGAACCAGCTGGCCTAGTGGTCCCTTACACCCCCTTCTGGTCCCAGATGGCTGTTTTGATACTGTTGCCATCAATTTCATTGGTCCACTCCCTGAAGAACAGGGGAAAGATACAGTCATAACCATGACTGATACTGACATTTGTCTAGCACCCATACATTCTTCTTATTCTGCAGCACAGATTGCAGTTGTACTCTTTGACAAATGGTATTGTGAAAATGGGTTAATGCTAAATATTGTGTCAGATTGTGACCCACTCTTTATATCTGAACTCTGGAAGGTGTTACACAAACTTTCCAGAGTTAAATTGAAGATGTCCACTGCCTACCACCCACAAAGTGATGGCTCCAGCAAGCAAACCAACAAGACCCTCAACCAGCTGATTCAATACATGTTGATATCAACCAGAAGGGATGGGTGGCACAACTTACTCCAGTACATTTTGCTATCATGAACACTATCAAAACCTCCACAGGCTTCCCTCCATTCTAGCTAAAAACAGGACACTCTCCATGCCTTATTCCTCCACTAGCACCCTTACCCCCAAGTGTCACCCCTGCTGAGGTGTCAGCACATGAGATCCTGTGCCACCTGGAGTTAGATGTCCAGGAAGCACAGGACAACCTGCTGCAAACATTCATCAGGCCTATCATGTGGACGAACACTGAGGTGCAGAAGTCCAATACAAAGTGGACAAATTGGTAATGCTATCTACTACACACTGTTGCCATAACTACAAATGAAAAGGAAAGAAGCAGGTCACAAAGTTCATGCCCTGTTTTGATGGCCTGTATGAGATAATGCATGCCTTCCCCGACAACTCAGTCAATACCTTACAACTTCCAAACAATCCCACTTCATACCTGGGTTCCACTCCAGCCTCCTCAAACCATTCATTCCAAATGACACCACCACCTTTTCCCACATTGTGACCTCACCCACCCTGGCATAGGAGTCACAGAAAATGGTACTGAAGAGACACTCATGAATAGGATTGTTGATACATACTGGCACGGCCATGGTGTCCAATACTTGGTACACTGGGTGGGTTTTGGAAAGGACCATGATGAATGGCTGCCTCGCAGGGCCCTCGAAGACATGGAAGTGTTAGACATTTGGGAAAATGAAAATGGACTTGATGTTTGACTGTGTTGAAGTTTTTAGAAGGGGAGGGGTGTAATCCTGGCCATCTTACCACAGGCACACATTACAGATCAACTCCACATGGTCTCAGACAACCCTCCTTTTTGCTCCATCTGATCATCTCTGATGTCAGCTGAGCTACCCCTCTGTTCTCCTACCTCACAGCACAGCCTCAATTACCCTTGTTTCCTTGTGTCGGCATCAGATGTCTGTCAAAGGTATATCAACTCTCAAAAGACATATCAACTCTCAAAAGACATATCAACTCTCAAAAGACATATCAACTCTCAAAAGACATATCAACTCTCAAAAGACATATCAACTCTCAAAAGACATATCAACTCTCAAAAGACATATCAACTCTCAAAAGACATAGTTACAAGTAGGATCCTTAATTTCTGTATCAAAGAACTATCTACTAGTAAACAGACAAAACTTAGTCCTGTCTGCATTGACTCAGTGAGGTCAATCAATGACCTTACAGAGGGGCAGGTACTTTTATCCATTTGCCTGGGGTTACTCAAAGTGAAATGGTAGGGAGTATGTTGCATGGGCTTCCATTTGAAACTATGTTCTAATTGAATTTAATTATATATTTAAAAGATAAGATGATGTAAGATTATTATAGCTATATGGATATCTGAGTTACCTCACCATGCCACCAAGGAGTGAGTTGTGTGGTTATCTGTAGGACTGGCTTGCTTCAAGGTGGGCCCCCCAACACTCCATCATGCATCTTGATGTTAAATCACACCATCTAATTTGTTGAAAGTTCCAGTGTTGAAAGCAACTATTTCCCAATTTGTATAACTGGCAGTTGCTCAGTTTGGTACCATCCCTATTGCTGTTAGAATTAAAGAGAGCACGAAGTACATCGAGACACAGTGGAAGCAAGCAAAGAACGTTAATATTAGTAAGTAACTGTACAGTACAACAAAATGTGTAAAATATTACTGCAATCAATGCTTTTTGAAAGTTAAATTATAAACAAAATTCAACAAATTCAACACACTCTCTTAATTGAACCTTTCAACTCCATAGAGTTCAAACCCAGATGATAATATGATTGGCAGTTACGCCAGATTTGACGATATCACTTGAGTCTGCAACATTGGCTTTGGTGGAGTCCTTAGGAGTGGGTCAATCAATTTTGTAGTGGCCACATCCACCACAATTAAAACACAAAATGTTTGGTGGGCACTTAAATGTATGGCCACAGGCAGCAACAATGGCCTGGGTGTTAAAATCCTTATCTGGGAGGGATAAAAAATGAGGACCAAACTGATGTGACTCTTCATTAAGTAAACAACTAATGAGATAGTCGAGTGTGAGCTGTTACAGTGGGACAGCATCCAAGCTGATGACAAATTTGTTGTATGACTCATTGTCACAAATATACAAACTTAGATTTCGATAATATTCAATTTAATATTTCTTTGACATTTCTTTGACATTTCTTTGACATTTCTTTGACATTTCTTTGACATTTCTTTGACATTTCTTTGACATTTCTTTGACATTTCTTTGACATTTCTTTGACATTTCTTTGACATTTCTTTGACATTTCTTTGACATTTCTTTGACATTTCTTTGACATTTCTTTGACATTTCTTTGACATTTCTTTGACATTTCTTTGACATTTCTTTGACATTTCTTTGACATTTCTTTGACATTTCTTTGACATTTCTTTGACTTTCCGACTCAACTTCTGACTCAACTATTCTTCGACAATATCTTCGACAATCTTGAATATCTTCGACTTGTCTCAGGTTGATGTCATTGATGATTTCACTTTGATATCATATTATCATCATAGGTAAATGATATATAGTATATACATAAGGGCAATGATAGGAACGAAGGAAGTCAGTCAGAAAACCTGTACTATATTATATTTACTGTATTATATAATTGTCGAACTTTTTCCGAGCCTTTCTTTGACTTGTTTATTTGTGAGCCTCTGTGTCCTATCTTTGCCTCATGCTTTATCAACAGGACGAATTAATACTTCATCAAATGAGGCATCTTTATTCGATATTGTTGAATATTCTTCGATTGTTTATTCGACTTTATTGAGTAAAATTTGATTCGTGACACTCATCAAGGCTGTTTGGTACCAAAATGGTCTCTTCATCTTTGCAAGTTTTTAACCATTGATAGAGGGTGTCATTTATGTCAGTGGTTGGAGGACACTCACTCACCTTTCAACTCACTGTTTCTGGAGAGGTGGCTCTCAATATCGCTTCATGCTGGCATCAGTTGGAAACCATTGGACACTAGCAACAATCTGTTGGTGGGGTGGATGGACAGAGGGAGAGCATGTAAGTTTCATTAAATATTGGACAGAGATTGATCAGAGCTAATATTGGGAAGAAGCGAGATACTCTGATAAGATACCTACTTGATGAGCTCCATTATTATGAGGAGGGGCATGGTGATGCTTTGTGACCAATTCAACGTGAAGTCAACATGTCATTCCTTGGTGAGCATAAGGATATCCACCCAGCGTCACTCTTAGAAATGAAAGAGTTGTGGTCTTCTATGGAGAGATCTATGGGGAAACAAATTAAAGCTGAATTCTCTCATTCAATTTCTGGGGTAGCAGCAGCCTCCCACCGGCATGGTGAACACACAGGAATACAACCTGACAACACCACCACCAATGCAACCAATGTGACCCCAATTCCACTCCTGTTATCATCATTATCAGCACCGTCTCCCCCTCCTGGGCTATGCATTCCAGCTGCATGAAAAGGCATTCCAAGGCATGAGCGATGGCTCACATTTGTACATGATTGGGAAAATATAGATGAAAGTCAAGGTCTCCACAAATCGCTGAAGGATAAACTTCTATTTATTAGACTCAAAGTATCTTGATTCTAATTCCATGAACAGATGCGGACGTGACACTGAGGTCTTTCTAAAAAAGTGGCCGATGGCAGTAAATGGTACAACAGAGCTCACCCTTGCACTAAGGGATGCTCTCAAAGAAGAAGGTACTTCTAAACCACGGAGAAGCCAATATGGCACTCCCAAAGAACAGGAGAAAAAAGTGCAAAAATAGTGCTGAGGTGAATATGGGAGGGAAACACTGGAAGTAGGTAGGATGATTCCCATGACTGTAACAAGGAGGGAGACAAAGGATGATGATACTAGTAGTTAGCCGTAATTAGATTGGGCAGAACAATGGCAAGTGAGACATGTGTGCACCTAGCAATGGCACAATGGGGATGCCCCTTTTTGTGAAGCTTTGCTCCATGCATGTGGCAATGTATGTGTTCATGGCATATATCTCCGTGAGAGTGCAAGGATTGAGATTATCATTGTCGTGTCTGAACTCGCACTACCGCGCACGGCACACATCAGTCCTGCATCATCCCCACAATAGATAGACATGACATACCTCACACTGTCTCCTGTCCCTACAAACACACACAGGGCTGACCCGCTGTACCGCTTCAATGCCACCGTCACTTCGTCATGCCACTGGCCTCCTGAGGCCGAGGCTCAGCCCAAATGCAGCAAGCATGCACCAAACCATGGTCTGTAGCAGCAATCGTGCATGGTCATTTGTGCAGAATGTGCTCATGCCCGTGACAGACACTGACACAGAGATGTCCACGGGGGTGTGCATGTCGGGGTATTATGGCACCCCGTACTCGAGCTGTGACTCATCCCTGCGGTTTGTGAACCTCACACTGGACTGGCTCAAGTGGGAATGGGCAGGCAAGGTTGATTTCATCAGTGCCGATCTGAATGTGGCAGGTGCTCTGATAATGAAGGGAAGATTGCTTTTCATACAATGGTAAGTTCAAGTTCCTACCTGCAACAGAAGTAGCAATAGGCATGGACCCAACCAACCCAACTGAACCAACTGCCCCAAGACCAAAGTATTGGCCGTCGGTGAAATACTCTGGGCACAACTTGAAGGAAGTTTGAGAAGGGGGAGAAATATTAATTTGATAAAGAGAACAGTGAGACTCGCCCCATAATGACCATACTGAGCAATATCGTGCTGAACCTTGTGAATTCTCTTCATAATTCATGTTCGAGACTGAGCTGTCTGAGAATGGCAGAATCATCATCCTGTTGTTGAGTGTTATGTGTGAGCTTCATAAACTGGTTCAGTTGTGTGCCATGTAGTGGAACAATTGGGATGTTGCCTACAAATCAAAATTGCAGTGGTCTCCAAGACGGCGAAATCTCCGTCTTTGTGGTCAACTATGGTGGGAATATGACCTGTCATTACTTTTAAATTAGTGTTATGTCAGGCCCAATAACCATAGGTGCTGACCATTGGGATTACTGTTGGAGTCTGCGAGCCATAGAAGCTGTGCGACCCCCATGTTGTCTCAGATGTTTGATTCTGAGATTGAATTGAGTATCTGGGTATATAATAAAGGTCATGTAGTCAGTGTTATACAATAATGTTCTTTGCCCTTTTACATTAAGTCTCCCAAAATATTCAATAATTACCTTTGAATGAGATGGCTTTGACCTCATCTGAAATTTCTACTTGTTATAGTTTAAATCAGGGAGGGAATTGTAGCACTCACAAGGAACATCAAGTTCTTCCAATGCAATTGAGATGGGATCACCTAGCATATTAACATCAGCGAATATTGATCCAAGCTACATATTGAACCAGACCATTGGGGGTGCTCACAGTGTAAAGAGTTATGGGTTTCAACATTTTTATTTGAGGAAGACAGATTTTCCCATCAGGTCTTAAATACTACAAAGATAATCCCCTGGTGGCGTATTCGCACATCATAAGCTTTTTCCAATTGTGGCTTGAAATAAATAATTAAGGCACTTCCCATTAATCCATCCGTCCCCAACCACTCTCAAGTGCATATCCCGCATTACCTTATTCCTAGGCTTGATCTAAATTAGCAGATGATGCAATATGCAGCAATTCGATGCTGTACCTTGAGTTTATGCATCCATGTAGATGAGGAGTACTCGGATTTCTAATAAAATATTAGCAATGTCTTAATTATGTTAGCTGAGATCATTTTGGTTTGTGACCTGCCCACTGAGTACTCAATTACATATATATATACATGTGTGAATCCATCGCACTAGCACCGTTCCTGTTGCAAGTATCCATGGTCAGCGATAAAATGAAAAGGTAGAATATGCGCCGAAGAAGGTGAGGGTTCGGACTTTCCTTGAAGATATGCCCCGGTTGGTAGGTATAATATTGTTTCGTCAAGCATCGAGTTGTGCTCATGGTCTCTCCCAATTATATTGTAAATATTGTAAATATATATATATATATATTACATTTTGCCCAGGGAGCGACCAAGCGTGGGACGATACTGCCTAATCGGGAATACTCGGGTATCTCGCGCGCGGGGTATCCCGCGGATGAGCACGGAGGCAAAACGGGGTGGCCAAAAGCGGCTTAAAATTGGCGAACTAAGTCCCCTTAAAACCCTTGATTACATAATGATACAGTGTCAAAAAAGTCTGGGGATTTATTTGAGGTTGGGTACGACTTGTAATTACATGTTGGTAACTAATCTGTTGAAAGTCTTAGTATATCCAAAAACCAGGGAATGTTGAATCCGAGGAATGCTAGAGGAATCCGAGAAATATCATATGATTGTTGAGATACTCGATAGGCGCTTATGATCCTTCCGATTGTAACCTGGGATACTGGGATACAGCGTAGGGATACGGTGCTGTTCTGTCAGGAGAGGAAGCCGCTCACAGGAATACTGCCTTCAGTAAGATTCATGTTGTACGATATCAAGAGAGGCCGCAAACACACCTTCACAGGCCGGCAACAGCAGCATCGTCACCGAAACTCGTGCTCGAAAAAACCGTCGCCCAAGATGCATCCACCATAGCCATCCGTGACCTGCCTCATTCGCTTGTGTCTCATGGATCGCCTTGCCCTTGCATCCTTGAATCGATCCTTGGAAGGTGGATACTTGTCATGGTTGTGCTTCATGGCGTATGTTACTTGAGTGGGATGGAGTCGCATCAACTGGAATGAACCCGTTTCTTCTCTCCATGTCATTGATGCTTGAACACCTTCGTGTTGGGCTGTCCCACGAGGCAGCATTGCCTAGAACGTAGGTGAGTCAAAACAACCTGTATCACCCCAGGGTGCCTATTCTTACCTCTATTATCTGTCCTGCCAATTTCCAAAGAGTCAACTTCCACGGCGACCCAACAAGGGCCGATTTGTCAAGAAAACGGAAAAACCATCTCCCAATTTGACCACTCCGCACGTCGACGGGGGACACAAGCCATGTCTTGTTGCCGATGATTCGATTCGCATTAAGGTCGCTGTCTGTATGGGAAGAACGGAATTCGAGATCGCCTGTTGCTGTTATGACATTCTTACAGCAAAACCACGAAACTGGCTTTGACGGGGAACGAGCATTCTCTAGAGCTTCCGCAGGACCCTCCTCCTCGGGATCATCAGCAATGACGATTCCTATAATGCCTCTGTTTCCTGCAGTTTCCAAGTGAGCTTCGATGGAGAGCCACTGTGGGTTATTGGGAACAGCTTGTTGTGATTTGAGATAGCAGTCTCGATGGGAAGGACAGAACCAAGACATGTGTACCGTGGTTGCCGATACGTGGTCCGCAGCATCGGGAGGACGGTCGCACGCATTGTGACTGAGAAGCTCAAGATGAATCCTTATATCCACCGCTGGCCGACAACAAGCCACGTCTGGTGTTTGATTATATTTCGTGGCGGCGAAGGGCAACGGGTCTTTAGAGCCATAACCTCCCCAGTGTGCTACGTCAAATGCGTACATTTGGCGCGTGTCCACTTCTTCTATCATGGAGATCGACCTTTCAGGATATCCGCTTTCCGGCAGTTTTGACTGGAACAACGTAAGCTTGCAATGACTTACACTCATTAGTTGATGTTTATACTTACACTTGTTCTCAGTGTTGCCGACTTGGACTGCAGCTCATTGAGCAGGTTATCATTTATCTGCATACGTGGACCCAAGGGAGTTTCGTCCGAAATTGCGCCGCTTTGAGAGGTCTAAGCATAAGACCTGCATTAGTAGATTGATGAAGGGCGAAAAGGCGCACACGCACTGGTTTCGCAAAAGAGACGTATGGTCTTCGCATCCGGTTCGCCAAGCCATTATCCGTCCTTTTCAACTCAACAACATTGAACTTCGCTGAGGAGAGCTGGGCAATCATTCCTTGTACAGTTACAGCTGGGACATGATGACCGATAACCCCTTGAAGTGGTAACTATAACATGTGAGTTGACGACTTGAACTATGTCATCTCCTGTACCTACCTTCGTTCTTAACTCACACTTGCCCATAAGTTCATCTATTGTGGTCGTCGTTGTCGGACGAGCAACGTCTAGAGTTACGGAAAGATGTTGTCTAGTCACGTCGGTCAGTCCTTGGCCTGCGAGGGCGAATGGAACGACGAGTAGCATTGCCAGCACCGAGGATATGCTGTAGAAACGTGAGGCCATGGTCAGCACAATGATACTCGGGGGTTCTTGCGCAAACATACATCCAGCTCCTTTCCCCACTCCAGTTCGCCGTCCATCTCCAGCCCATTACACCCCTCCGTACTTCCCCTACAGGGTTATTTCGTTCGGATGGACCGAGTCGCATTCCTTCCTCGATCAGGTGTGGGAGCCTTTTGGCCAGCATGGACAGCGCTGCTATTTTTCCCGGTGGAGGCAGGAACACTGGCGGTTGATGGACTGCTCGTTGGGGTAGTTCCGACATTGCGTGATAATGCAGATGGCGCAGCGACAGAACCGCTGATGGGAACTTGTTGAGTGTTGGAAGACAGCTTGACGAGATGTTGTGGGTGTAGGAACAGAGTATGGTCGATTTCGACGGAGAACAGCCCAGTTAATGGAAAACGGTCTAGTTCAATGGAGAATGGTTGAGTTCAATGGAGAACGCTCGAGTTCAAGGGAGGGAGAATAACTGGGTTCAGCGGAGAATGGTCGAGTGGAAGCAAATATTGTTTTATACCAATAATTTATTTCGAATTTGATTACATAAGGGTAATCATTAGATGTCAAAATGTGCGCGCCCCATGGCAGATCTCCGCTTAGCGGAAAGATTCAAGCGAAGTGTATGAACCGACTTGTGTATCTTCTATTTCTTAATTAGCTCAAATCACGCCCTTCGCTTGCAACTGCGCTTTGCTTACCAATCATTTCATGGGGGAAGAAGTGCAAATTAGGGCTCTCTTCAAAAGTCTTTGTATCCAGTGTTGGTGCAAATGGACATCTTGTAACTTCTAGGATTACTACTGCGCACATATGTCTTTTGAACGCGGAAAATTTGTGTGCTGGTGTACCCCACCCCCATAGTTTCCCTGTTGATGTCGAAATTTGATGCCCATGCCTTTTGACTGTTGCCCCCGAATTTTCACAATTCTGATGTGTGGATAAACTGTTATCATTAATGAATTGATGATGGTATGAGGTGTAAATGGATTATCAGAGCACTGGAAGAGACAACACGATGGAAATGAGGAACAAGTGATGGTGGTGAAACATGGCGACGTCGGTGGCAGCCAAGCGAAATAAATCGTCTTGCTGCCGGGAAGTGCAAGACCATCCAGCAGGCTGCGCAGGTACACAGGTATCAATTAACGGTTTCAATTCTTCCTCAGCATCGCGACATGTGAATTGGCTCCAAACCCTCAACCCACCCGATGTAAAAACAGAAGCCAAGAAAGAAAAGATGCTTATGTTGATCATTCCAATCTAATCGATCGACAGCAAACTAGAATAGGCAGCTTTCCCCTTTTGCTCTAGCAACTTCATACAAACTCGCATTCAAGTTCCGATCACCTCATTATCACCACTTAAGGTGAGTCTGGCATATCAGATATTTTCTGCTATATACACGACTGACTAAATTTCTTCCCTTATGTCTAGCGTTATCCTGCCTTGACCATAGGTGCCATATGTTAGAATATGTTGTATTGCAAGCCATTGATGTGTTTTACGCTCGGCTATTTTGTACTTTACAGTAGCTTAGTCGTCATAAATAAAACCTTGTCCATTTTTCTTACGCTGTCTTCGAACAGGTTATAGGCCCCACCCCGTTGCTTTAAAAGTCACACTAATACTATCTCATCATCTTATGTCTAATATCAATGCCTTACTTGCAAGTATCCCAAAACTCTCTGGTGATAACTACCACGAATGGAAGTTTTCACTGTCAATGGTTTTGCAGCGTGCTAGATCATGGAGTGTTGTTAATGGTGGAACAAAGGCACCTAAGGATGAGAATAGCAAGGAGTATTTGGATTGGGCAAAGCATTCGGAGGATGGTTACATGGCAATTGGATTGACAATTGCATCAAGCCAACAATTGTATATTCAGGATTGCACCACTGGACCAGAGGCATGGCAAGCACTTGCAAAAATCTATCAGGCAAATAATCGGGCCAATCGGATTTCGTTGAAACGCCAACTCTATATGTACCAGCATGATGTCAAAAAGCCAGTGATGGAATATGTCCATGGCATTTTGACTCTGGCTTCACAGCTTCAAGCGATTGGAGTCGAGTTACGTGATGAGGATGTGCTGGATGTCCTCATCTATTGTTTGGCTCCGGAATTTGGTGCGGTAGCAACTGCTCTTATGCAGCATGTGGGATCACTTACAGTCAAAGAAATTTCCGTAGTGCTGGTAGAAGAAGAAAGCCATCTAAAAGGGCGGAAAGAAAATGAGAGTCAAATTGCCATGAAAATGAAAGTCAACTCACCAAATATGTGACAGCTGAAGAATTGCTATAGATGCAATGGCAAAGGTCACATTGCGTGTTTTTGTCCCGCGCTGAGGCCGGTTGTTTCGTCTTCAAGTGGATTACCTACCAAAAACCAGGAGATCCCCACTGATAGCGCAGGGATGAGTGCTTATATTTTGCGCACTTGAAATTATTGCATGGACTAGGAGTTGCGAGTAGAGCTCCAAGGTCCGGCATTTGTTTGTAATCTGGGAGGTTGGGGGAATGCATTCTAGAAGCGAGGATGCTCTGAGGTTTGGTTCGATGCCAAATGTACCAGACGGGTATTGCGTCTAGTGGGCGCAGCGGGTTTCTCAAAAATTTCGAGCAGATTCTGTGTCTAGTGGGCGCAGCAGGTTTTTGTGTCAATTTTTGTGTCAATTTTCGGATGGGTTTTGCATTGAGTGGGCACAATATTTTTTATATTAAAATTGGTTTATTTCTCATTTTTCATGTGTACATATGGTCTTACTGCACACTTCAATGACTTGCAAAGTGGGCATGTTAGAATATGTTGTATTGCAAGCCATTGATGCGTTTTACGCTCAGCTATTTCATACTTTACAGTAGCTTAGTCATCATAAATAAAACCTTGTCCATTTTCCTTACGCTGTCTTCAAACACCATATTGTGCCAACTCTATGACATGGGAATGGTGTGATCCTAGTCGCCCTGAGGAGCGGTGTGAACCTGCCGCCTGTGTGAACCCTGCCGCGTGGGAACGGTATGAGCCCTGGCGCACGTGGAAACGTGGAAAGAGAGAAGATCCGTCCACAGGATGGACCGAGTGGCGTTCTTTCTTCGACGTGATGGTATTGCAGGAGACTTTTGACCGGGATGGGTAGCCTTGTGTATGCAGGAAGCTTCCCAGTCGATCAGTGCTCATTGAGGCATTTCCGACATTTCGTGGCGTAGAGCTGGTGGTAGGGACCTGCTCGGTGTTATTGGTGGAGGAGTGAATAGTGGCCCAGCTCGGAAGCAGCCCACTTGTTTCAATTATACATCCAGGAGGAACTGTTAGTTTGTAAAAAGCTACAAGGTAAACAGATCGTCATGAATTATTGCATAAGTGAAGGTTCGTCATCGGTGCCTGACTCAAGTGAACCAATCATATTGACTTGCGTAATCTTACAATTTTGGTTACCGGGCTGCGTTCGGGTAATTGGAATCCTGCATTGGCAGATCCCCTCATAACCTTTGATCCGAGCCATGCCAAGCGATGAATCAATTGAATCTGTTTCCGTTGGAACGTCAATCAGTGCCGGAACACCTCGGAATTCACGTGACAATGTCTCACGGACGACACGTGACCTTCGTCACCAATGTCACGCTGTGTGACGGTAAGCAGATATCCAGGATCGAACAATATATTATATTTCTATTATTCCATGGTAATATGTTGGATAATTTTGTGTATTTCCTGCGCCACGAATATTGAATTCTGCTACAAACATGGAAGTTACATAATGCATCCAGCTTAGACGTCAGGCCTATAAATAGCTCGGCTCCAGTAATGGCTTTGGCTGCAACTGCTTCCAGCTTGGCTTCAAGCCATACGTGCAAAGATTAAAGAGACGTATAAAGATCCAAGACGACGTGCGAAGATTAACGACGCCATGTTTCGCCAACTATGCCACTAATCACTGATAAATTTCGCCACTAGTGCTCAATCCACAGGTTTCGAAGGAGAATCGACATTTAGGACTGATTGACACAAGCATCGACGGGTGCTCTGTACCTACCGGACCCGCGACCACGAATTTTTCCTAACAATAGACTACCAGGTTTAATCGTTTATCGAGGAGGTCAGTCAACTCTGGGCCAGCCACCAGGTTGGTGTCAAGTCCTTGTGCAACTGACAGAGTCTGTGCAGAGAGCGATCACCCGTTGCATGTGAGTGACGCTTATGTAATGCTGACAATTGAATGTGAGTGTGCCGTTCAGGCACAGAAACGGAGAAACAGAATCTGTGCGGAGCGCCATCACCATCTCCGTTTGAGTGACGCTTATGTAATACTGACATTGAATGTGAGTGTGCCGCTCAGGCACAGAAACGGAGAAACAGAATCTGTGCAGAGCCGCCATCACCATCTCCGTGTGAGTGACGCTTATGTAATACTGACATTGAATGTGAGTGTGCCGCTCAGGCACAGAACCGGAGAAACAGAATCTGTGCAGAGAGCCATCACCAGGTTTTACTTTCTCCGTGTGAATAATGCTGATAATTGAATGTGAGTGTAGCCGTTCAACAGGACCGGAGAAACAGATTCTGTGCAGAGCGCCATCACCCGTTGTATACTTTATCTTCGTGTGAGTGACGGTACGCATTTAAGTGGGCTGCTTCTGACCTGGGCCAGCATTCACTCCTCCCCCCATAACACCTCGTCAATCTGTCTTCCAACACCCAGCAAGTTTCGACCACCGGCTCTACGCCGTCCTCATCGTCACAAAATGTCAGAAATACCTCAAGCATCTCGTCAACGGTCAAAGCTACCACAAGGCAATCCAGCGGGGGTCAAATGGGTCCAAACTCTCCTGCGATATCGTCAGATCGCAGAAAAAATGCTACCCGGTCCACTCGAACCAGCTAAGCCCGTGGCGGAGGTGCCGGGCTGGAGATGGCCGGCAAACTGGAGTGGGGAACGGAGCTGGAGGTATGTTCGCGCAAGAACTCCCGAGTATCATTGTGTTGACCATGGCATCACGTTTCTACAGCATATACTCGGTGCTGGCAATGCCACTCATCGTCGTATTCGCCCTCGCAGGCCAAGGACTGACCACCGTTGCTAGACATCATCATTCCGTAGCTCTGGACGTTGTTCGTCCGACGACGAGCACAATCGATGAACTTATGGGCAAGTGTGCGTTAAGAACGAAGGTAAGTACAGGCGATGACATAGTTTAAGTCGTCAACTCACATATGTTATTATAGTTACCACTTCAAACGGTTATCGGTCGTCATGTCCCTGCTGTAACTGTAGAAGGAATGATTTCCCAACTCTGCTCAGCGAAGATCGATGTTATTGGGTTGAAAAAGACGGATAATGGCTTGACGAACGGGATGCGAAGAGGGTCTGTCTCTTTTGCAAAACCGGTGGGTATGCGTCTTCTGGCCTTTTATCAATCTACTAATGCAGGTCTTGTGCTTAGGTCTCTCAAAGTAACGCAATGTTGGACGAAACTCCCTTGGGTCCACGTATGCAGATGAATGATGACCTGTTCAATGGGCTGCAGTCCAAGTCGGCAACACTGACAACAAGTGTAAGTATAAACATCAACTAATTAGTCTGTGTAAGTCATTTCAAGCTTACGTTGTTCCAGTCAAAACTGCAGGAAAGTGGATATCCTGAAAAGTCGATCGCCATGATAGAAGAAGTGGACACGCGCCAAATGTACCCATTTGATGTAGCACACTGGGGAGCTGGCTTTAAAGATTCGTTTCCCTTCGCCGCGACGAAATATAATGAAACACGAGAGGTGGCTTGTTGTCTGCCGGCGGTGGATAGATGCATTCATCTTGAGCTTCTCAGTCAGAATGCGTGCGACTGCCTTCCCGATGCTGCGGACCACGTATCGGCAACCACAGTACACATGTCTTGGTTCTGTCCTTCCCATCAAGACGGCTATCTCAAATCACAACTAGCTGTTACCAATAACCCACAGTGGCCCTCCCTCGAAGCTCACTTGAAAGCTGCAGGAAACGGAGGCGTTATAAGAATCATCATTCCTGATGATCCCGAGGAGGAGGGTCCTGCGGAAGCTGTAGAGAATGCTCGTTCCCCGTCAAAGCCAGTTTCGTGGTTTTGCTGTAAGAATGTCATAATAGCAACAGGCGATCTCGAATTCCGTTCTTCCCATACAGACAGCGACCTTAATGCGAATCGAATCATCGGCAACAGGACATGGGTTGTGTCCCCCGTCGACGTGCAGAGTGAGAGTGACCGAATTGGGAGATGGTTTTTCCGTTCTCTTGACACATCGGTCCTCATTGGGTCGCAGTGGAAGTTGACTCTTTGGAAATTGGCAGCACAGATAATGGAGGTAAGAATTGACACCTTGGGGCGATAAAAGTTGTTTTGACTCACCTACGATCTAGGCAATGCTACCTCGTGGGACCGCCCAACACGAAAGTGTCCAACCATCAATGACATTGAGAGAAGAAATGGGGTTTTCATCCCGGTCGATGCGACTCCATCCCATTCAAGTGACATACACCATGGAGCATAATCGTGACAAGTATCCGCCTTCCAAGAATCGATTCAAGGATGCAAGGGCAAGGCGATGCATGAGACACAAGCGAATGAGGCAAGCCACGGATGGCTATGGTGGATGCATCTTGGGCGAGGGTTTCTTGAGGAGTTTCGATGACGCTGCTGCTATTGCCAGAAGCGAGTGTTCCTGGGCCTGTGAAGGTGCGTTTGTGGCCTCTCCTACTTTACAACATGAATCTTACATAAGACTGTCAAGGGCTGAACCCGGGGGCAAGCCACCACATACCCACACCAGCTTTACTCCGTCTCAACGGTTTTAATTAATTTAAAATCATTTCAAAGAATTTTAAAGTATTAAAAACTGTTACAAATCGTTTAGAAACATGTAAAAAGAACTATTGACATTTAAAGTTGTTTACAATCATTTAAGAAACTGGGGAAACATATAAAAAGACTTGAAAGCATTTGAAAATCATGGAAAAGGCTTTCAAAACATTTAGAGACATTTTAAATGGTCTGAAACCACCCCCAACTTTACTCTGTATCAACGATTTTAATTAATTTAAAATGATTTCAAAGAATTTTTAAAGTATTAAAAACTGTTCCAAATCATTTAGAAACATATAAAAAAGATTTATTGGCATTTAAAGTAGTTTACAATCATTTAAGAAACCTTTGGAAACATATAAAAAGACTTAAATGCATATGACATCATCTAAAAGCATTTTGAACTGTTGAAAACCATTTCACAACATTTGAAAGCCTTCAAAATCATTTAACAACCATTTCAATGTGTTTGAGAACATTTAGAGCATTTAAAGGCACTAAAGAGTGTTTAAAATTGATAGATATACTTATAATCATATAAAATCATTTAGAAACCTTTAAAAGCACTTGAAAATGTTTGGATTTGTTTAAGAGATATTCAAAGGCATTTAAAACATTGTAAAATGATGGAAAGGGCTTTAAAAACATTTAGAGACATTTTAAATGGTTCGATCCATTTTCAACCTTTTAAAAATATTTCAAGTTATCTGAAATCATTGTAATGTGAGTAGAATTGTTTAAAACCATTTAAAAACATTTCCAAACATTCTAAATCATCTGAAATTGCTTAAAATCATTTAAAATCATTTCCAAACATTCTAAATCATCTGAAATCGCTTAAAACCATTTAAAAACATTTCCAAACATTCTAAATTATCTGAAATCACTTAAAATCATTTTAAAACATTTAGAAACATTCTAATTGATTCAAAACGATTTGAGATGTTTTAGAATGTTTTAATACTTTTGGACACCTGATAATACCACCAAACACCTCTTATTAGAGGTGGAGAGGGACCTGTTCTCCTCCTCTAACACGAGTAAATTAGACTTGTACAGGCCTCTTTCAATAAACCTTGTTTAAATATTGCACACACTTAGACTTTCTCTCAGCTATCCCAGCATGTGCCAGACATCAAAGGCACTGCTTGGCAATGACACCATCAATGCCCTGATGGCTGCATGTTATCTCCAGGAACCATGCCCATCAATCACAGGCCCTCCTAGGGATCATCCCACCTTCTCCCACCCTCCCGCTCATTGCCCACAACCATGATTGCCCAGTTTTTCTCTGATCCCCACCATACTTCACACTGTGAAGAGTGGTGGAAGTTCTAACTGTTCTATGTACAAAGAATATCGACCATTTAGGTACGACACGACAATGTATTGACTATCTAAGTCTAATACAGACCAAACACGTATTGACTGTCTAGTTCAATACAGTTGAGAGAATTAGCTATATTAAGTAGAATAGAGAGCTAAGACGAATAAAAGAGAATTGACTGTGAAGTATGATTCTGAATGACTGCTCAAGTGTTGAAGAGAATAATGAAAGAGTCAAATGAACAGAGTAGCGTGGATAGAGATAATGGTTCGAGTTTCGACTAGTATAGTTCGAAACTCTGATTGTGCTGGTAGTTAAAGCCCGTCTGTGATGGTCGGGACAATACCCCAATCACAACTTACAGGACACTAAATGGGTGTCTGGGTAAGTCATGGTTATGGGGTAAAAAGTGTCTGAGTTCTAACTACTGGCACTAGAATACATAGGTCTGGCACGTATGTGCCCACAAGAGTCAATGTACCAAATGCATAGGTTGTTGAACTAAATATATGTGTATAATAAAATAGAGAGAAAATAGAAATAATAATGGAAATATAGTATGGGCTCATTCAGACTACATATATTTCAGAGTGTATTTTGCACTACCTCTCACACACATCCATCTTCCTGATGTAGAGAGGGTTGGATTCTGGGGGGTCAGGTTCTGCCAGACTTTACGAGCAGCATTGAGCTTCACTCTGGAATCTGTGAGGTTGGGCACACTGCATGGTTAATGAAGTACTCACTCACTGGCACCTATGTAGGTTCACAAGCTTCTGGTAGTACTCCATCTCCTGGGTCTCTCGAATTGGCTCTGTTGCCAAACCCTTCAAGTATTCCCACTCCTCCACTAACCATTCACCAAAGACTGCCATGTTGGTGATCCCATGATCTGCCATGGCCTTCTTGAGTGCCGACTCTCCTTTGAGGATGTCCAATGCCTGCCAGTAGTTATTGACAAGGAATTTGCCTACATAAGGTCAACAAATTATGACTACGAGAATACAAGGATGTATACTCAGGTTTGGATAAGTCTTGAAGTTGTCCATGTGCTTCATAAACTCAACAATCATTTGCTGCTGGTGGAATACACTTGCATAGCGTAGGAAGGAAGCAAGTGCATTTGATTTTGAGAAAAAGTGCTCACAACCCTCCAAATCCTCTAGTCCCATCCCATTGACATATGTTACAAGGAAAGATACCTGGCAAAGGTGGTTATGTGCATGGCCATGAAATGAACCAACCAATGCCTTATAGTCCAAAGCTCGAGCTCGAGCACCTAGTTCACTGCGGTTGAGGGTTGTCCCAAACTTGCACCCAATGTCGTACCCTCCCCCAATGCCAGTACCAAACACTTCCAAAAGGATCTCTACAACAGCGAGAGGGTACTTGGCACTATGATCCTATTAGTGAGTGTCAATAAAAATTGGGAACAACTCACAGTTCACCACTCTGGACCATGTCTGCTAGCACTAATACAAACCCATGACGACACAATGCTAAAAACACCCCAGTCTCATCAAATATCCCCCACATTCTTGCGGTGAGTTCATTGATCATGTTCGTCCAGTGGCCAACACAAGGGCTCTCTTCACCAATGTCTTCCTAGAACCAAACTGTCAATATGGGTTAATTCTTGGCAGTAAGAGACATACCAGCATAGGTAGCATCTCCTCGAGAGTAGCCTTTGCCCACCTATCAACCCGTTCCCTGGACACAATATAGTCCTCACCTTGTTTCCTTGAGTCGGGCAGTTCTCTGGAATCCCCAACTTGTGGGCCTTCAGGTTCAGGTCCCCCCTTAGCAGGGTCATCCACTGGTGTTCGTCAGAGAATATGCTTGAGGGAATCATTCCCATCCATGGTAATACATAAGCATTTTGAAAATCAATTCATCTTCATCCTTGAGCTTATAGGAACAAGCGGGGCATGCATTCTGAAGGTGCCAGTTGGGGGAATCACATTGTAGGGCAATATCCACCTGTCACTGGACCTCCTCATGGATTGATAGATATAGATCATAGGCAATTGAAAATTGTTGACTAAGATATGGGCAGAAAGGAATGCCATGCAAGTCGCAGATGCTCCTGACAAAAGGCTGAATGGCTAGATGGGGGCAGCGGAGGTGGCTGTTTCAATAAAGCTCCAGTAGCCATGTAGCAATTGCAAGTGTTGGTGAAAAGGTGCTAAGAACTGAAAACTGACTAAAGTTAGTAGGCTGATGGGGACTGATCAGAAGGACTTGGCTTCAGCTTATATGCTGTGCCCTCACAAATAACCGTTAGGTGTCCTTAAATTTCAGATGGGCGAAGACTAGTCCTAACGAGTACCTCACGGTGAGTTACCGATCGGGACTGAAGGATAAGTTGAGTGTCGGGTTAAGGGTTGGTGACCAAGAGTGGGCGAGCGCACATGAAGGTGGAGAGTGGGATACTTAGAGTAAGACTTCTAGAGATGTATGTGGGTATTCTGAGTCAATATTCTGATTGCCTAGTAACTACAACTACAGCGGGTTCATATACAAGTTATCGGTATCTAGAAAATACTAACTAAGGAAAGAGCGGAAACATTATTTGACAATAAACTTGACTAGGAATGGGAAGGTTACAATAAGTTCGGAGGCCGTGATTAACCAAGAGCAGGATTACAAAAAAAGGAAATAGTCCGAGGGTTACAAGTATATATAGGCATATGTGAAACATAGGGTAGAATGGATCATCATAATAAAAAGGGACGTATCAGAGTATAACCAGATAGTATGAGTATATTTTGACAGGGGTGTAAATGGGTTTGATCGCCGTGAAAGCATACCTCAGCATTGGGTGACCGACGGTTTCTGATGCGATGACTTGAGTGGTAACTTGAAATGTCGATAGGCGGCGATAACCTTGGGAACCGTTGGGTTGCGACACGGTCATAACAGTATCCTCCATTTGGCTGAAATCCCAAGGAGGCTGAAAATCTAGATCCCATACGTAAAACTTGTTGGGTATGGGTGGTGTGTCAAAACATAATGTGACCCAGTAAAAATTTACATATAAAAATTCGAGGGGTGCTGGCATTTGAATTTTAACTCTCTTCCCTCAACCACCATGACCATAGGTTTGGGGTCGAAGCCTTTCCCAATTAGGTTAACCATCGCCCCCATGTCAGGTCCGAGTGGACCCCCAAATGCTCAAGAACGTCGATGTCTTCTCAAAGAGAAGAGGAAAGCATGTGAGGAGGAAGAGCATAAGGAGGAGGAGCTGGAGGCAATAGAGGTAGAGGAGAAGAAGTTGGCAGTGGAAGAGGCTGCACGCAAGCATTGGGATGCTGTGCTTGCAAAGAAAAAGCAGCGGGAGGCTGATCAGGTGCAAGAAGAGGAGGTGAAGAAGAAGCGGGAGGGTAAGGTAAGTCAGGGTTTCTTGTGTTTGTAGCTTTTGCTGACACTCTTTACAGCACAAAGTGGTGACTCCATCAGATTCCGATGATGAAGAGGACAAGGAGGATGAGGAGGATGTGCTGGGGCCTTTGAGCCCCAAGGTAGGTTCAGATTCCCAATTTTTTAGTTTTCTGATTTTTTTTGTTTTCAATTATAGAAACAAAACAGGCCCCCAAGGCAGGGCCCGAAAATAACCCGAAGTACAACTGGTGCACCAAACGGGATTGGACTTGCCATCTACAGGCAAGTGGTCGGGGCCGCACCTGTCAAGAGTGTGCCAACCAAAAACTTAGCTGCATCTTCCTGGATACCGACAGGAATGGGTCCTACCAAGAGTGGCAGGCTGATGCCCTAGAAGAGCAAAATCAGCTCATGCACACTTTTTTCTCAAAGACGACTCAGTTCCAGTTTGAGACACTGTGACAACAAGGGTTGATGACTGAACATCTGTGACTATTGGGCATGGGACTGGAAAAACAAACCAGCACCATAGAGTCCCTTGGGGAGCAACTTGAATAGTATTTAGAAGTGTTGAGTTCCGATGAAGTTGGGCCTGGAGTTGGGGTATCGGGGAAAGTCGGTGAGGAGGTGTCAGTGGCCGTCAGTGAGGGGGAAGGCTCAGAGGCCAGGGAAGAAGGAGAAGTCATAGAGGACACCTTTAGATAGTAAAAATATAATGGTTTTAAAACAAACAAACAAAGCGTGAAAACATAAGGCATAGTCAGAAAAGAGTTGGATACTGCATGAAAACTATAGAGAATCTAAGGGATTGGGTTTATTTGGATATACCTGATGAAAACCTAAGACGATTTCTGACGCATTGCCGAGCTCTGTAGCTAGGATCCATGAGGTTTCTTCATCTGTACCTTCATAGCCAGCCCATTTAACCAAATAAAGTAACTTGCATGAGCATCAGTGATTGTCAATTTTGGAGTCTAGGATTTCTAATATCTCGAATTCGGGTTCTCCGTCAATAATCACGGGTGGTGGTGGTGGTTGTATGCGATCCGGTATATTGTTAACAACACATGGTTCTAACATAGATACGTGAAATACTGGGTGCACTGCACACATGTTGTCAGGAAGCTGAAGTGTCCATGAAAGTGTGCCGGCTTGTGCTATAACTTCAAAAGGACCTAAATATTTTTCAGAGAGCTTCTTAGAGGGTCTAGTAGTTCGGAAAAACTCGGCTTTAATGAATACTTGGTCTCTGATCTTTAAGTCAGGAGGTGGAAGTCAATTCTTATCCATGGACCATTGGTATCATTCTTGGGCCATTGTGATAGTTTTTCGAAGTTCTTGATGTAGCTTGTCAAGGTTTGTAACGAAGTCTTGAGTGTGGGTGGATGTGAGATCATGTTCCAGGTGGATTGCGATATTGGGGTTGTAGCCTTTGTTTGTGAAGAAAGGTGAAATGCCAGTAGTGGCATTCGTTGCATTGTTATATGTGAATTTGGTTAGTGGTAGTAGTGATTTCCAATTATCTTGTTGATAGTTACAATAGACACAAATGTACTGTTCCAAAGTTTGATTCATGCGTCCGGTTTGGCCGTCACCTTCCGGGTGATAGCCTGAAGTGAAGTGTAATTTCATGTCTAGTGCTTTTCTGAGTGACCTAAAGAAATGAGAGACAAACTCAGATCCGTGATCAGATGTGACATGCGATGGAATGGAGGATATCTGAAAACTATTATGTAAGTATACCAAATTCTAATATACTCTAAAGGTCATTTAAACATCTGAGATGTGATTCAAACATAATTTGGTTTTTAAAACTTTCAAAAAGTTTTAAACTCTCTCATACATTACAAACTAAAGAATCTTTCCAGACATGAGTAGACAATAATAATAAAAAGTAGTTTGAAACACTTAATACTTTTAAAAAATAGATACCTTTAGATAGTCCATTCCATGCATATGTATATCATTGGCACCTCTAAATATGTACATATGTATTACTTCGGAATAGATCTGTTAATCTGAACAGATTTCTACTTGATTCAACATACCCAGAATATATAGGAGGTTTTACTTAATAAAGACAGCTGTGTTATGAAAAATTTCCAATAATATTTTACATAGTTTACATGGAAATAACTACATTTCAACTTTTAAAAAACAAAGTACTAATAAAAGTATTAGTAGACATCTGTAAAAAAAAGGAAATTATATACAATGGAATTTGTTAAATAACTATGGGTTGTATAAGATGTAATATAGAGAACTATTTCTGATGGTTGTTTTTTGATGATATAATTGTTTCAGAATAGATATCACTATTTAAAGATGGAGTTTTGTAAAAATAAGACTTTTATTAGTAAATATTTAAGATTATAGTAATTATAAACACCCTCCAATGCTGTGCCTGGAAAATACATGGGTGATGAATAATTTGGCTAACTGTACAGATGTTATTGTGTCATATGTTGGAATGAAAATACTTTGCTTTGTGAGCCTATCCACAACAACTAGGATTGCTGTATGACCTTCAGATGCTGGTAGGTGCTCGATGAAATCCATAGAAATTGAGTTCCCGGGTTTTTCTGGTATCAGTAATTGTTTGAGTAGGCCATATGGTTTGTGTCACTGTGATTTAGCGCATAAACACGTTGTACAGGATTTGCAATAGTGCTTAACAAAATCTCGGATGCCGGGCCATGTATATTCTCTTCTAATGAGCAAAAGTGTTTTATTGAGGCCGAAATGTCCTGAGATCGGGTGGTCGTGTTTATGTTGTAGGATTTGAGCCAAAGGGTGTTGGAATCTGGTACATAGATGTGGTTGTCAAATCTAATGAAACCCTGTGAGTCTAGTGACCATCGGGGTTGATTGGGGTCAGACAGGTTATCAAGGTGTGCTTTGGTGACTGGGTCTAATGGAATTGCTGATAGTACATCTTGATGTAACTTTCAGTATCCATAAGGATAACACTTCACAAGACTGGATGAATGAGGTAAGTGGCTCGGATAGATGCGGACAGTTGTTCTGATGAAAACATAGGCTTAAAGTTATGTGGATTAACTGTGGCGTAGTCGCTACTCCCCTCTTTAGGATAGACGTCCCATCATCTAGTCATAGCGTTGGGTTTTCCACCAAGGTGGCTGGGATGGAAGCGGATTACCATATTGAAAGTGGAAAGGTATTCAGACCATCGGGCTTGCCGATGGGTGAGCAGTTTTGTGTTGGAAGACAGTATATGCTGTAGGGGTAGGAATGGAGTATGGTCAATTTCGAAGGAGAATGGTCCAGTTAATGGAAAACAGTCTAGTTCGATGGAGAATGGTTGAGTTCAACGGCGAATGGTCGAGTTCAACAGGTGGAAGCAAATACTTATACCAATAGTGAGATCAATTTGTTCCCGGTCTTCATACTTTCCTTACATAAGTGGAGTACGGAGGTGGTTATCGATGGTTACCTCCGGAGTTGTGTTTAAAACTCAAAATGTGCGTGCTAGATCCTG
This sequence comes from Hysterangium stoloniferum, assembly GCA_015178975.1. Lineage (NCBI taxonomy): Eukaryota > Fungi > Basidiomycota > Agaricomycetes > Hysterangiales > Hysterangiaceae > Hysterangium > Hysterangium stoloniferum. The sequence goes on from WHVD01000288.1 coordinate 26,167, forward strand.
CATGGGCAGGCATGCCCCTTGATTCAAGCGAAGTGTATGAATCGCACTTATGTATCTTCTATTTCTTACGGGGAATCCAACATAGTGCGAGAAGTAATAGCGTGGCAACCAGAATGTAACGGCGAGTGAAAATGCGAAGACAAGTGGAAAACGCGGTGATAGTGAAAAAAAACGCGATGGTGGTGAAACACGGCGACGTCGGTGGAAAGATGTGGCAGCTGTATGTGACATTAATGGGGGAGCATTGCAAGCGAAATGAATCGTCTTGCTGCGGGGAAGTGCAAGACCATTCAGCAGGCTGCGGCAAAATAGCTTATGCATTCTAGTTATCGGAGCTCAGGGGCTACACCTCCACCGAATGGTTTCAATTCTTCCTCAGCATCGCCACATGTGATGTGAATCGATGCCAAACCCTAAATTCAACACGTTTAAAAAAAGAAGCCAAGAAAAAAAAAAGACGCTTATCGTTGATCATCCTATTCTGGTGGCATGTCATACATCCTGCCGCGCCAAGGTGCATGACACACTTTGGAACGCCCGGACTCCCGTGCCCTGACTTACGAAGATGGACTTTGCACCCATACTCCTCCACTTGTCTAATCTTCCTTCACAAACTCCCGAAGTTAGCGTAGCAGTTAACTTGGTGATCCAGGTGATAAGTGGGCTACGTGTTGCGCAATACATTTCAGCGGTGATGGCAATTACCAACATCGCGGGAAGACGATGAACAGCAATGCTGTTAAGCTTGGCTTTCTCTCTCATGCAGCTGCAACCCATCTTGTTGCCATATCAGAATATTCACATAACCAATGGAATCATCCTCCTGATGGGTTTGGGTGGCGTTCGTGCGGTGAGCATTCTCAAAGAATTCCGTCATCCTGGGTGAGGCCATGCAACATTGGAACATGACAAAAAAATGCACTAAATATGTACTTGTCAAGAAATGGATTTATAAAACTGACTGTTGTGGATTAAAACAGGTAATCTTTGAATTTGGCAGTTAGAACGTCCTTCAAACAGGCTATTCTGGCTGCTCTAGTGTACAGTGGAGTGAATTCGGGATGCATAAAAACCTGGGAAGCTAGAGTGAATAGAACGCTCCAGAATTCATTATGGGAGCGGATTGGTTCATGCCTTTGAGATGAACGGATATGACCTGTGCACTTTCACCCTAATCAATCGTTTTTATGTAAATCTCCTAGTATGTCGTCGGGATCACATATGGACATGATAATTTTCTCCTGGTCACCCACCAAACCCGGCGACCACTTTTGTACCCATTGAAAGGTCGAGGGCATGGTTAAGAAATCCAAGATTTTCCCTGCTAGGGGCAGCCCGTGACTAGTCAGAAGTCGAACAACATCAGTCGAAAGGTTCTGCTGGTAATGAGGATGACATGGTCGGATCCAATGCTTGGCTCTGACTTGGAAGCCGACTAGTGAGATGTCACATGATGATGTTATTTGGAGGAAGAACCCGACCCAAAGGGAAATCACCACTGAACTGAAAACTGACACAAGATAACCCTGACATCCGCCATCGGCAGAGAACAAGCAATATTTGGAGCTCGATTATCTTTCCTGATGAAGGGGCGGGGAGTCTTTGAAACGGTATACTCCTACATACCCTACGTGAATGGGATTTATGGGTGCTCAAAGCAAAGTTCAATTCGAGCACCTTATATCCATTCCTTCTATCATGTCATTTGATGCTCCGGGACACTCAACTCTATACAACTTGGACTGTGCATATGTGGGCTTTATCTGGTTACCTCTATTTTCAGTATTGCCAACTGCGATACGCACGCGAATCCTGTTTCGACCGAGACAAGATATAATATACCCCGTGCGATTCAAACATTGTCCACGGTGGCAGAGTTTTTTAAAATAATACGAGATAAATTATTGTCGTAGCAATTACTGCCTCTGCTTCTTCCCATCGAGATGTAATCCCAACACGCGTCAATTTAGAAGATACGTTTAGATTAATAATACAGTGACAAAGCTTTTGGAATGGTTTGTTGTGAGCTTATGACAACCAGACCCTTGTACATTCCTAAATGGGCTAAAGATCGACTTGTACACATGTACAAAATTTGTATGCCTTCTTATCTCCAGAGTATGATTTTCTCTGTACTGGGAACAAACGGCATAAATACCAACAGTTTTTTCTAATCTGCGCAAGATTAGATGGATAATTTCTATTGGTCGGTCATTAACAGTGATCTGGGGGACTGGGTGTAGCCTTGTTGACCAGAAGCTCGGGCTTACTCTCCAGTGCTACAATTTTCAAACAAATACAAACCTTTCAACCCTCAAACATCGATAGATCTTTTCGGTCTCATCAACTCCGTTGTGGTCCTTGTGAGGGTCAACGCCATGTGCCTGATATATGCTTACAGTTCTAAAACCTTTCAAAAGCATTCAAATTCATAATCCATTTCTTGATTCTCTCTGACCATGGGCCATATAGTGAAACAAGGTCAGAGTTGTCGATGCAGAATGAAGTTGTGGGGGAGGGGGGCTGTCCCCCTGACAAGCCGGCGTAGTCATGGTTCTTAGGCTTTTCCTCAATAGGTGGTCAATAACGCTCACGAAAAACTTAATATTCATTGCCTCTGATAGGCGACAGACGTGTGTCCAGATCCATCGAATTCCTTTCAGTTTGTGATCTAAGTTTTTGGGCCGGAATATATCTGCTGGAACATAAGATGCTCTTCGTCCTTTGAATGGGCTTGTTCTTTCATGTTGTAATTCCCGGGCCTGGTTATAGTGATTGGGGCGGTGTTGTGTCATTTTGTGGATGTTCCAATGAACCTACGGGGAGCTGATAATACTCAATCAAGTAGCTAGTAAGATCTCAGGGTCAGTTCTGAATGGAAGGGCTATAGATAAATACTCACTCTTGACAGTAGTTAACCAAAGAGAATCCTTCAGACGTCTCCGTGCAACAGGGCCGAGGTGACTCCTGGATCCAGTCTGGTTCGGAAGAGAAAGATGCTCGGCATATTTTGGTAACCACAGGTTCTCCTGAACCTTTTATTTTGTACTCCTCAATGGTCTCAAACAAATATACTGTAGGTGGTGAGCGTTTTTGGCTGGCAACAGAGGGTGCCTCCGACATGCAAGACTCGTCCCGGAATGGTTCCACGAGGCTGTTTGGCATCGCCTTGAGAAATAATAAGTACAAAATGACAAAAATGGTACGTACTCGTCGTCAAGATACAATGCAAATGAACATTCCACATTTGCCAACGTTACTTCATGACAGACAAGTTATATCAATACGACGACTTATAAACATCAAGGAGGATGTACCTAGTTGTAAGTCATAGGGAGATATTGATAGATTATGATCGTTGATAAATTGCATGACATATCGTGAGTAGAACTTCCATATTTCCCTTGGGCTAATCCAAACATAACAATTCATCCAGTTCATGGCTGACGTCACAGGAGGATCTATGTAGGTGTACCTAATATGCCATCGGGGTCAGGCGTGAAGTGTATAGCTAAGATACTACAACGTACTTCTTATACACCGGTTGACCTTCAAAAGCGACTACCTCTGGTTCAGCAGGAGGCAGATTATTCCAGGCCTTGAATTCACAAAAGGGCGCGTCTGCGGGTCGAGACTTATAGGGAAACACCGAGTGAGGAGCTCGAGGAAGCTCTTGCAGAAAACTATGGATATTTCCCAGAACTTGGAATGTACCTACTTCCCCAGAAGATGACTTTGGCATGTATCCTATGTCACCCAGAGCAATGGGAGCATCACTTTGGACAAGTGCCCTACAAGGTTCCAACCACTGATAGGCAAATAATGAAATGCCAACTTGTTCAATCGACATATGGCGATCATTATCAACGATCTCTTCTATGCTGGTAGTAGTATCTGACATCCAAAAAAGGGATCCGGCGAAGAATCCGCATACAATGTCGATGCCCGGCTGAGGTTCACTAGGGTTCTGGTCAGCTTTGGATGCTTTGTTCGTGCTCTAGACCTACAAATCAGTTACGATGTCAATCTGACTGTATCCAATCTCAGGATCCAGCTACAATGAGGTGGTCAGCATCCAATGCCCATATATAATGAAAATAGTAGACACCGCATCTGGTACTCCTTCGGTTAATTCCCCGCTGTATATAAGTGACCACTGTAATTTGCCACCTCGCATACGCACGTGGACTAGAGATGACGAGAACTAATCGAAGTTAGGGGTAGTATGGAATTTTGGTAATAAGATTACCGGAGGAAGGGCACAGCAAATTCCTCGTTGGACTTGGAAATCGATCAGTTCCTACCCGTAAACACAGTTCATATATGGAAGTAATAGAACACGAATTTAATGAACCTTAAAAGAATCCTTCTAATGAAAGATGCCGCCATCAGTCAAGAATATCATGGCTTCTGTAATCTTACCATGCGATATATGCCTTCTATCGTCTCCATCGGGTAATATTTCAGGGTTCTAGTGAGCCAATCCTGAAAACGTTCCATATTTTCCTGTGGGCATTTATAGACATGAAAAGGAATGGTTTCCGTGTAAGAGCTGCAACCAATCAATTGAAGATTAGTGTGATTCCTGAGAAACAAAGATTAGTAATAGACGGATATAGAAACGATTTTAGTTACCATGATGCCTTACTATAAGCGAGCATCTTGCGAAACTGCCAGTGTTCCCATCAGGCACTGGGTAGGGTCAGGTACGGCTGACTCACAGCCTTTTGCGCTCTCTCAGGACTTTGGTTCTTACCGTGTCCCTCATAGACTTTGACTATCACAGCTTCGCCACTTGTGCATTGTGCTTCAAAGACCCTGATGGATACACCTAGATAATCAGGTGCTCTGTCAGGAACAGGGGAATGATCTGGGCAAATGATCCGGGCAAGCCGTATGTCTGATCGTGTAAAAAGTGAAAGCTAAATGTTGAAGTTATGTATATTTAGTCTTGGAAGGCGTACTATATTATATATTCGGTCACGTACGTCAGTTCCAGCTAAGTCATCTGTCATAACGTCTCTTCCCGGCCAGGCAAGTGATGAGTTGGATTTCATCAAGAAACGCATATCTGCAAGGAAATTGGTGGCCTCCGAGTTTCTCGACGTCACTGTGGCGAGGAGGTCGTTCACAACCAATGATGCATTGAGTCCAATTGCCACCTTCAAACGAAATTTTAGTCAGCATTCGTATGGAGCATAATGACAAAATATTACTGAAGTTGAATATTCGATATTTCTCAACTGTTCGCTGAGATTGTCGATCTCTCGCTTACGAATACGACGAAAGATCATCGTGACAACCGAGGAAGGGGCGTTAGACCCCTTCGCCACTTTTAACAGTCCATGCAAAAGGCTATATAAAATGCCAATACGTTGGTCACGACGTCTCAGGGGATAGTGGCATGCATTGAGAATGCTCACCCCACGAACGCCACCCCGTATGCCTTTAACCCATCAGGAGGATGATTCCATTGGGCATGTGAGTATTTTAATATGATAACAAGATGAGTTGCAGCTGTATGAACAAGAAAGCTAAGCTTCGCAACATTGCTTTTCGTCGTCTTCTCGTGATGTTAACAATTGGATTGCCGCTGAAATGTATTGCGCAACACGTTGTAGCCACTTACCACTACTGTGTTTATCACCCGGATCATCAAGTTAACTGCTACGCTAACTTCCGGAGGTTGTGGAGGAAGATTAGGCAACTGGCGGAGTATGGGTGCAAAGTCCATCTTCGTAAGTCAGGACACGGGAGTCTGGGGGTTCAGAGCAGAAGTAAGTCAGGCACCTTGGTTGGTTTTATGGTGCTGGCGAAATGTAGTATTTCATGCAATTTGTAATAATAGAATGAACAACAATAAGCGTCTTTTAAACGTGTGGGTTTAGGGTTTGGCACCAATTCACATGTCGCGATGCCGAGGAGAATTGAAACCATTAAGTGAATGTGAAGGTGTGTGGAAATGAAATCCTCTGTAAGCCTGGTGCCCCCGGCATACCAGCAGACCTTTAGTTACTTTGTGACGCGGACCGGTGAGTATTTGACGACCGGGTTTCAGCATGTATAGTTGGCATGTGGCAATACGAGAACTACCGCTTATACAAGAGACCGGAACTCTCCACGAATTAGATCGGGTGATTTAATATCACGATGCGTTGACGGGCCCACCTTGAATACCGACTAGTAAATAAGGATCTCGCGAAAGTAGTGTGTCTAGCCGTGTCTAGCCGAGCTAGCTAGCTCTCCTGCTCTAGTATAGACCACAATATAAAATAAAGGATCGTAAAAATTTTTGGAGCTGAGGCTTTTCCCGGTGTCTTGCATCATTTTTGTCTTTCAAATGTATAATTAGATTCGATTCGGAACATAATTTCAAATGGCAGCCCATGGCAAACGTGAAGCTAGTGTCAACAAAGCGCAATACAACCCTGCATACTCCCTAGCATTTCACCCTGAGTGGCTCCAGGCAAATGGGTAAAAGTTAACGGTACACATGCCCTGGTTCAATTCTTCCCATTAAGCCCGGCATCTCAACACAACAACCCGTCACCAACACGCTTTGGCGTTCCCTCGGCGCTTATCTGCAAAAGCCCGGAATTCAAGGTCCTGTCGGAATGGTCATGCCTGATACGCCCGAGGAAGATGGTACGACGGGAACTCAAGAAGTCCCTAGTTCCGTGTCGAGGTCAGATTGGCAGCTTCGCTTTGAGAACGTCATCGCTATGGTAGCACCAACCACGCTACATATTCCCACAGACAACTCAGAGATCTATTCTTCCCATCCGTACGGTGACCTCCAAACGTATCGGACCATCGCCAGTAAAGTGTGGTCTGTATACTCGGTCTATGTGCAAAATGGCAGAGTACGAGGATGGTTTGTTGGTTCCCTTGATAAACCAGCTCAAGTCGGGTGGAGGTTGAAGATGCTTCTTTGGGAGTTTGCAGAAGCAATTGGAGAGGTAGGTATAAGCACTTTGGGATGATTGAAATCATTTCAACTCACTTATATCATTATATTATATCCAATGTCGTCTTATCGGGCAGCTCGATGGAAGGTCAAAGATCAATTGAAAGCATAGAACATACTGGTCCATTCAAAGCGACGCAAAGTCTATCCCTGAAGGATCATCTACGACAATTGTCTGCTGGTTGATAATTGATTTAAGGATGCAAGGACAAGGAGTTGGATCAGAGATGACGTGATTGATTGTAATAATTTACAAGCGCTCATCGAGCGCTGAAAACCGATAGATAGGACGGAATTGTAACCTTAAACCTCTCTCAAATGAGTGCATAGCGTTCGAAGTATCACAAGTAACTTTTGATTTAGAACGCATCGAGCGCTATGAAAGTGCTGTGTTTGTGATGGACAGTGTGTTGAAATTTTGGCCGTTCGGTAATAATCTCAACATGATGACACTTGTGGTCCTAATATATTTCGCGATAACAACTACATACAGTACTCGAGAGCTTAGTCGGAAATACCCTGTGGGTTGCTGTTGTTGGTGATATTCGACTGGGGAAGGGACGTGAAGACGGAAACCTCGGTCTTTAAGAGTAATATCATTTCTAAATAAGGATATGTGTAAGGCTGTCGGTATCAGCCTCACTCAGTCAACACGGACAGGACTAAGTTTTCTTTATTTTTACATATCAGTAGGATACAAGGTGAATGCAAGGTTCCCTAGGGAAGAGTGGGAAAAGGATTAATGGTCAAAGAGAAGATATCCTATCACTATAGGATATGGGGTTTTTTATATAGAGTCAAGGTGAATGGGGTGGAAGAACAAGGAACCGCATGATCAGGCACAGGGGTGCTACTTAACAATAAAGTGGCGGATCAATGAGTGGCTGATGGGAGAGGTTGGTGATGATGACCGCATGATAAGGCACAAGGGTGCTACCAAGTGGCGGAACAATGAGTGGTTGATGCAAGAGGTTGGTGATGACATGTGGTAAGGTGGCCAGGCTTACAATATGATGAAAGTGATAAGTGTGCACGAACCTAGGATCACCCCATTTCACCTTTCGCCGCGCTGAATGCCTGCTTCCTGCATGGTGTCGTTAATATCCTCAGGCTCTATCTCCTTCTTGCCATCCGAACCAGCTGCTGGGTCCCAGGCTGAGCGCTACCGTTGCGGTTGTCTGCAACGGGTGCGCGACCAGTCATCTTGAATACTAGAGTCAGCACCATGTCGAATCTAGTGTTCAGTATGTGACCATCGTATACATTGGCACATGGAGGGAGCAGTCCTGTCTAGGTCTTTGTTCAGCTCCGTTGGGCTGGCGGTGGTGGGGTCTCGAGGTAAGTAATGGGGAGGATAATATGCCCCATTGATACGAGGACATATGGGCCTGAAGATGGTGGCGTGGGGAAAGATGTCATTGTGAGTTAGAGGTAGGGCGGCTTGAACAATCCCATCCTACACGTCCATTTTATCCCCAAGTTCTTCTTTTCCACCGCCACCATCTGCAAACCAATAGCCCTACCATGTGGATGGCTAGCTTCATTCCCAATGCGAACAGTGGATACTGTTCCTTCAAACACCAGTCTGGGAGGGCGGGGCAGCGCGATGTAATACCGACACTGGGGAGCACGTAGCACGGGTATACACTAAAACTCTGCCAAATACCGACAGATGGCTAGGTTAGTAATCGTAAGGGATGTTGCTGTATAAAGACTCGCCGGCTCCTATGCTGAGGAAAGAGCGTTTCCACGATGTGTGTCCCAGCACAGGTGGGAAATACGCAACGAGTTCGCTTTCTCCCTGGTGCAATTGATGAGCACAATAATTGCGCTAAACATTTTGGTCGCGAAGAGATATCATCTGCCAAAATTATGGCATATGGGCCATAGGTTTCCAGACATGAAAAGTGTCACTGGACTCAGACACCGCCATAACGATCCGCGTGCAGCGAGCGAGTGGGGTGTCCTTTGGAGGGCCACATTATGCCGCTTAATGGCCTAGTTAAGGTGAAATTTGAGACTGAGTTACGGCTGGAATGTTGTGAGAATGAGCTTAAAGATCTCGTTCTTCATAGCGGTGTCGATATTGAGGAGTTGACCCTTGAAATGAGAGAGAGTTTTGAGATATTGTCCGAGAACATGTGTTGAATTGTCTCAAAAGAGCAGTTGAGGAAAAAAGGACATATACTCGGACATAGTGGAAAGATTTAGATGTTTTAGTGGGAAATTTTATTTAGTATGGTGGTGGCGGGAACACTGGCATCATCAGCTATAGCAAAGCATTGTCACAACGTCTTACGCTCAAACATTGATGGATCCCTTCGGTTCCATCGAACCCGTGGCGGTATTACCTCGACTGGTTCACGCTGGGAATGGTTTTCACCACAGATTCCCAAAACTGTCACAATTCTATTTTCCAATATCGATATTGTTTCATTGACTCGGCGAAAGCAGCTAGGATTGATTTCAACATGAATCAGCCGACGTAAAATAAGAGCGATCCCAACATCGTATTAACTACCACGGGTTTGATGAAACCCAAGGGATCCATGGGTTGTTGAGTTTGGGATGCTGTGTAAGCCCTTGGAATCGCTATGGATGCTAGTGGTTTAGAGTGAGTGTGAGGGTAGCGGGAACAAAGCTGTAGCTGTGGGCGACCATATAAATATATCAACGATTGTAATCCCGTCGTCAATTGGGATCACTGGCGGTCACACAAGTTGACAGGACCACGGTGTATTGTCCAGAGCAGAACAAGATACAGGCAAGTGCAGCGTACGGTAAGATCTAAGGTCCTGAAAAACTTCCCGGCTACTTATACCGTAAAACACGGTGATTATGTAATCACGTAAAACTAAAGGGTCCGTGCGTAAGACTGGGGGCACCAGGATTACAACGATCAACCAATGGGAGTTATCTTGTCGAGGTTGAAAAAAAAATTAACATTTGTACAGACAATTTATGAAGTATGATTTATTTACAATCTGAAGTATGTTCTGCACGAATTGGCAATTAGCACGACAAATTAGAAGTCACGTAAAATTGCATCGCTAAGGTTAGGGCCCACGTGACAAGGCTCTCTTGTTCCGTGACCACCACCTTCCTCTGGGGTTGGGGCCCCCAGTGCTCGTGGTGAGGGGCGGAGAGGCGGATGACAGTGAACAGGTTTGGGGACCTCTGAATTCACTGCTCTGTCAAAGTCGGCAGCCTTCAGCCGCGCACCAGTGTCGTCTGCGGAACGTCACTGGCACCTACCAACCATGACTGTTGCCTGGCAGCGGTCTACCCTTCCTACCCACCTCCGACTCCAGCATTCACCTATGCACTAGCAATGCAAGACTTCGGTGTGCCTGCAGCCCTTGTCGACGCCTGCTAGCAGGATCTCGGGCTTTTCTTGGGGCTTCGGCCCAAGGCCTCAAGGCCTCAGCTCTATACCATGTATATATCAACATGCCCCCCCTTTGCTTACTAAAATCCCTTCCGCACACGTAGCTCACTCGGAACTTCGTACCACCGTAGCATAGTTTCTCTGGGGGCCTTTTCACCCCCTAGCCGCAGTTAGCCATTGTTGCTTGAAGCGGGATACAAATATATCAAAAAAAAAAAAAAAAAAAATTAGGGCCCACGTGACCACTAATCTGCCAAAAGCACTTTGAATGGGGGCAAGTGCGCGCATCCTTATAGGCAATTTGTCATGCATTACTGTAAAAGAAAAAGGCGAGAGCAAGACGTCCCTATAATCAATACTGTGGAGCAATTTGTCATATTGATCCCAAGCGCTTCCGAAGATCTAGCGGCTCGCTTAGCTCGATTTAGGCTACATATATCAAGGTTCGGGGCGACAGATGACAGTTCTCTTCTAAACCTTTCCCCCACTCTGTGAACACCACCATCCTCTGTCCGTGGTGGACTTTTTTCTTCAAAACCTTCACTTATCCTTTCACCTCAGTGACGGCCACCTCAAAGGAGAGCTTGATGTCCCCTAATCACTCCCAGCTTTCCGTATTGGAGACAAGCACGAACATCAACAGCAGTTAGACATTAATTAGAGTGTGTATATAATACGACGGAGCTGATCATTTTTTTCCCCTTAATAGTGTAGCATTCTCAAATGGTTCGGCACAGCATGTGTCAGTAAGCTGCAACACGGCACCCGTCACGTCTCCTCGGATGATCACTACCCACTGACGGTGACCATCAGGATGGTATTCCTGAAGTATGGAACCCCCTGAATCTGTAAGTATGAAAAAATGATGATCATGCGTAATGTGGACGGAAAATATATAACGCTAGGTATGGTATTATTACTAAAGAGGATACAACACTTACTTTTCAAAGTCGAAATTGCGGATTGAGGGGAGATCCACACGACATCATTGAACATGAGTGGTATGTGTAGGAACTCTCACTCCAGTTCCAAATCTATACGACGGGAGACGCAAAAGTGAGTAAAGATTTTTTGTTTCAATTCACTGAGTACTGTTCCTAATTGATTGTTGGCTGTAGTGCAACTCCCCGTCACCCTACAATACAAGATCACATTAAGCGCCTGGAGCGAGATACCCCTTCCATGGTCCCCCCTGCGAAACTCACTAAAGCTGAGGAGTTGGACGCACTCTCCAGCCCAGATTTGTTGCTTACGGCACAATCACCTTCACCTTCCCTTCCCCCAACCCTCTCCCTGCTGTGAGGATAGGACCAGTGTCTCCGAGCCAGATCACTTTGGATCAAAGGCAGGTATCTGGTAGATTGGCAGATGCCTGCTTTTCATCCAGAGTGATCTGGCTCGGAGACACTCCTCCTACCTTCACAGCACACAACGGGATGCCATGCAACATTGCTCAGAGTTCATTTATTTGAGCTTGGGGGAAGATGAGACTGTTGATTTGTCTGGCCAACAATTGGACCGCACTAATGACTCCCTCTTGAGGTGTCAAGGAAAGGCTTACCCCCAGTGCATACTTAATCTTAATTTATGAAATATGACTTATTTCCAATCTGAAGCATGTTCTGAAAATACGGTCAGATAGCACCCCTACGCCGAATAGGCATTTAGCACGACAAAGTAGACGTCGCCCGCGTAGAATTGCATTGCTAGTGACCAGCATTAGGGAACTCCTTTATTTCCGCCTTCTGCCACCCTTTTCTTAGGGGCAGTTCACCTATTTCTTCACTTTTTCATAGGAGGATGCTAATGGTGGACCATGTTTTTGGAGGTTAATGCATGCCAGAACCAGTGTACACCTAAACTAGCATCCTACCTACTATGTCAGAAGGTGATTCACTAACTGACACATTGATTGAGACATAAATACTTATATTACAAGACTATTACCACCTTGTTGATTGTGTATTACAATACGCTAACTCATACTATTTTTAATATTTTCGTCACTGGGACTGGTGTAGCCTTGCGCAGGCTCAGAGTTGGTGCCAGGCGGGAAGTTCATCTTGGAGGTTGGACACAGGCTGTGTGATCAAGTAGCACAGCAGAAGTCGCACCCAAAGACAGTGGCGATGGTAATGACATGGCGTACTTGCCTGCTTCCGGGATCATCACCTTCAGGTGGCTTTGATTATGTAAACATAAAGTGACTTTACACCATGCATTGTTGGTTGTACTTACATTCATTGTTAGCGGCTACCTGCTGAACAGCTAGCAGTCAATCAATGCAGAAATCCAAGGAGGTTTTGTTCAGAGTTGTGATACCTTGAGATGTTGGAATACAGCGCAATGCATCTGTGTCACATGTGTGTTTTGGTCCACAACTTCCACATATACATTTGTGTATGTGATGTCAAAAACATTATATATGCTGTAAATCTGAGTTAGAAAGTTTTTTCCTCAGTTCTTGTTTACAACTATGAGACTGAGTATTATTGTTATAGCTTTGTATTACAACATGAGAGACCTGAAGGATTGTGACCTTCAATACTATCAATAATAGGTCGATGAAACACGAAAAGACAACATCCATCTCTGTAAGACATTTGACACGATATATGCATGTTATACATTGCATTCTCCAAACTATTGTCTGTCTTTCTCCATTCAACAATGCCAATCTCCACTGAGTGCCAGGCATCCGGGCCTTGTTGTAACGGTAGCAGACTTGGGTTAGGGCAGACTTGGCATCGGGGCCACAGGGCCCACCTGACTGTTGGTGTCTTAGACTACTAGAATTTTCCGATTAGTTTGTTTCACGGGTTTTTTTACTTGTTGTAAGGGGCTCTACTGCTATTACCATAAATAGGTAGATCCCTTGTATGGTTACGATAGTCTCTTTCAAATAGGAACCTAGTCCTACTCATTACATTCCCTTTTGCAAGAGCTCTCTGAGGGATTACACTACTTTTTCATAGCAGAACCCTTACACTTGTGTAGTGGTGTGAAGAGTGGTATAAGTTCTGACTGTTCTATATATGAAGAAATGAGTAGAATGGGAAGATGGATGATTTGAGTGGGGGTCTCAACTGCTATAGTTCGAGGCCTGAAGTGTTAGATAGCTCAGATAATGCTATCTATGTAGTAGCTGACATGTTACCCTGATCACCGCTCGTAGTAGACCTAGTTTATGTCTTACAAGTGGTGGTTCTTGGGTAAAAGTGTGTCTGAGTTTCATTTAGTGCTGAGTGCACCTACAAGTATACACAAAGCTTTGAACTAATAAAATGGTGCAATATTCAAAGAATATAAAGGATAGAAAAATATAAATAAAATGTGTAAAATATAAATAAAATAAAAGGAGTGTTTTACCATAATGAAACTGTGGTAAAAGCATACTCCTCACAAGTGGAGTCACAGTCAAGTTAATGTCCATCCAATGAAGCCCACCTTCTAACTCACTGACCAACTATCTAAAGTCGATAACCTGATGAGCCAGTGTTACATACGACATGGAGAAACAGCGATGTTTCATCATGGAAAATGATTACATATGATACTCAGAAAAAAATATCTGTAAATCATCTATGTGAAAGTTAACTAGTCAGGTGGATCCCCTTTGGGATATTTGGATGAATAATAGACTGGTTTGTCTGGAAAAGGAAAAGCAGATTCAATCTTGTCTAGGTGATGAGAGTATTTTGGTTTTTAAAAGGTGTAAGTTGCCACATGACTGCATGGAAATCTCTCCGATAACGTTACTTCTCTTTGAGCACATCACTAATACCAAAATCTATTGGGAGGTTGATCCACGGACTATAAAAACTTGAACATAGAAAAGATAAACTTGTCCTCCCAGCACATATAAGACACAATGTCCATCGGAGGAAGCAAACACATTGCACAAAGCTCTTCTGCCTCTCACTCTTCAATGGCATGCAAGAGGTCATCAGGTGTCAGGTCTTGTTTATGGCTTTCCATATGTTTCTGAATGTTTTCAGAAACATATGGAAAGCCACCATGCTGGGGGCAGACCTTTTCTTGACACCTCAAGAAGGAGTGATTGAGGCGGTCCAATTGTCAGTCAGACAGATCAACAGTCCCATCTTCCTCAAGTTCAAATAAGTACCTTTATTTGTCAAAATTTACACCCTAGGTGTGTAAATCCTGTCAATTGCGTAAACATGGAACCAGCCTGGCCGCTGACGGCATCTGCTTCCACGTTTAGGATACTTCAGCGGATGCAAGATTATCATGACCACCCGTGAGAGTTTGGGTGTGACCTTGAAAGTGGGCACCATGCAACGACAGTATCACAATGTTTCCATGCAATTGTAGTTCTAATCCCTGTCTTTTTTATTTATTTATTTATTTATTTACCATGAGCAATGAATGTATATTTATCTACCATTTAATCCTGGACATTATGAAATTGCTACTCATCATTTTGGGTCTAGTTGACTCCTCTGGTTGCTGAAACAGTGAACCATTCCATGAGCCAGTCCACAGGAGTATGCATTGCCTTTCTGTTATTTTATTGTGGTTTAAGGACAGATTACACTTTCAGAATTGGTGCAATATTAATTTCTGGCTACACATAAGTCTCGTAAATCAGTTGTGGTGGAGTTTCAACTGGCCACACTAACATGCAACTGGGAAAAATATAGTATCACAGTGTGATTTCTCATCTAAACCCTAATATAATGGTACTTAAATCATTTATAATAGTTTTATGACAATGCCAGTCAAAAAAGTCCCCTTCCGAACTTGTCTTTAATGAGAATTTACTGCGTAAATTTTCACAGTAAATATAAGCTCCACATAGACTTATGGACTACTTATTTTACTTATTGCATAAATTCTTGTGCTCAAGCCCATTTAATGACTTATAAACTATATATAAACTGAGTCACATATTGTAATTAATATTGTGAATATTTCTGCATGATCTTATATTGTATTCTATAATTTATTTTGTATATAGACAGACACATTTCTCCATGCCTGGTTGTAAATTATGTAATCTTAGATTGAGGAATTGTGACATGTTGTGTGATGAAACAGCATGGTGTAAACCTGCTAAGGGGGCACAATCAAACAAGTTGCCTGCATCAATTCCAAGTAAGCATAGTCATTTCCCATTTAATGGACTCAACTATACAATACCAGCTCTTTATGTACATATCATTCTGAAAGGCCAATAGGGAGCACCCACACAGTTTGTTATTGGGTGCCCTTTGGCGAACAGCCGCAATGTATATCCAAACCACTATCGGGGTTGCAGTGAATTGGAAGTCTTATGTGCTACTTTGTATTCTATATTTCTTCAATAACTTATGTGATTTCCTGACAGATAGCTAGCTCTAGGAGTGCCTCCAATGAGATTTAAACTTTACTCATCCCACTTCCTCATAGCAACCCCAACCCAAGTCACTAACCAAACCTACTGTACAATCAAGATTCATGGTCAATTACCACAGCAATTGAGCACACCTAATTGGGATAGATGCATTGGTATGGGTTTTTCCATGCACCAGACTGAAATTGGTAGATGTTGCCTTTATGTTGACAAATTGACCCTATGTGTAGATGTCAGAATCAGATAGTCACTCAAATCGACTTGTCATAAAGCAGTGATTGGATCAGCTGGAGAAGGTTCCTTGTATTTCTGACTTGTGATGCTTTGTTATAATAAGCTAATCATTGTAGTAGCTTGCACTTGGAATATATGGTCAGCACCTCCTGGCATGGATAGGTTCAACATCCAGGACTCAGCATTGAAATGGTCAAAAGCATATCAGGCCTAACACATCAACTCCAACTGCTTGTTGTCACACAAATATTAGACACCTCGCATCCCTGACACATTGCCTCTTGGTACCCCTCCACACATCTGCTATACGTCACAAAATTGGCACCCTGTCCTCTATTATGCATCTGTGAATCCACCCCACAGCCTGACTTGTAGTGTTCAAATGCCAATGCCATTTCCCCCTTCGATACCTATGTTGCCTATGCAGGTCAAATCGACAACACATCTGCTATATGTCACTCTTGCCACATCTGTAAATTCACCCCCCAGCCTGATTCATAGTTGTACACCTTTGCCCTTCATATCAGGACCACTGTCGGGTTCAATGGCACATTTCCTCTTCTCGCCAGCCTCTGCTGCATTGTCTCATTTAGCCTCCCCATTTCATCTGCTGCCACATCCACCACCACATCCACTGCCATGTTTGCCTCGACCACCCCATCCACCACAGCCTCCATGGGCCCCATGACCTCCATGACCTCCAGAGCCACGATTGTCACTATTGGCATTGGGCGGCTGCTTTGGTGCACTCGATCTGAAACACTTTTTCTGTCTCCTCTGGAAAATGCCTCATCGAACGTGCTCTACATAATAGACAACAAATTAAACCAACATACCATTGGGGACTTCCCATTCAACTGCATTGTCATTCACCGTTTCTAATTGTTCTCGAATGAAGGCAATATCCTGGTCTGACAGTGTCTTGTCAAATCCTAATAAGCCAAAATCATCACCTCGTTGGTATTTGACATAAGGGGCTCTCTGGAAGTGTTTTTTCAAAGGCACCTGTGGAAATCAATCAGACTATGATACAAACATGGTGCCAAAGCAGCTTATCTTAATCTCTAAAAAGCTGACGTCTCCTCCACAGCCAAAATGCCATGCCCCCCTTTGATACCTACATTGCCTACACAGGTCAAATCAACAAATGATCTTGTATCAGAGGTTGAGAAGGTAGTGATGACAGTGCCACTTGGATTTCCATGTCTGAGACAATGACTGCTTCTATCCATGTGAACAGTGATGATTTCTCATATGAAATAACCAAAGAAATCGCTATGCTGGGTCGGAAAGGCAGTTTACCTCTAAGCATGAAGTCCATCATTTCAATATCAAATCAAGCAGAGTACATGATGTAGCAGTTAGAATAAAACATGGACAATAGATTCCTAGTTTGGTTAGTCCCAAAAAAAGGACCCACTGATAGGAGGACACAATTTACCATGTCTGCTGCTGACCAAAGCAAATCCTTTGTAAATGGCAAGAAATACAATGCCAAAACAGTTACAGAAAAGATATCTCTGAAGACTCTCATATCTACTGCAAAAGCTTCAAAAGATGAACATGGCTTCTCCAAGAGTACCCTTGGCTCTTATGAAAGAGCCCTCCGCCAAGCCAGAAAATGGTTTCAGGAGCAACTTGAAGCTGAAGCCTCTTTCAAGTGTCTGCCTGATTGTCCAGATGTTATTGAACCATCAGAAAGCTGGACTTTGGAAGAACTTAGACACACTTTTGACCAGAAACCAAATGGAGCATCACCGGCAACTTTAACACTATTCATTGCAACAAGATGTTTTACAAAAGGATTTAATGGGAAAGAATTAAAGAAAGGAATTGCAGAACAAACATATTCAGCATGGAAGAAGTTCTGGGATAATTTGTTTGTGCTCCTTGGCTTTCCTTTCTTGGAAATGTTTTTGCTAAAGTTAGAAATACGCTGACAGTGACCCAAATGGATTATATCGTGGGGTATGGCACTGGGATCCAGAAAAGAAGATTGCCAGGGAAAATCCGGCATCTGCCCCAGAAGTCAAAGAATTTGTCAAGGCAGTAATTGCAAGAGATGCGGCTTTAGGTGAATGGCAGCATTCAGCAGCAATGTCCAAAGAATCTATGGATCATATACAGTGACTCAAAAAACCCTTCGCATGTTTTGTACTTCAGACTTATATCCCTGATAACTCAAAGAATAAATATCCAAAAATATCAAGAATATTTGGGAACATGCACTATCATATCTAGATTATGGAGGTATGATGCCATTACATAAGCTCCAAATATGGAAATATTACAAATATTTATATACAAGAGACTCATGCGAAGGGTTTTTTTGCTGGCAACTTTGATGACTATAATGCTTACAGTCATGTGACCTTGTTGATTGTTTACCTCCAATTGGGTCATATTAACAAAATCATCTGATGTCACATGACCATGTTGTACTGGAGTATAAATATATGGTCTTTAGCAACCAGCAATGCTCCAATTCCCAAAATGCACACTTTGTCTCTTGCTAGCCAGAATCATATCCTCTCATTGCTTGATGTTGGCCATTCAGCTAGCCACATTGCAGCTTTTACTGGTCATAGCATTTTCACAGTCTCTAAGCTTCACTCTAAGCATTGTTCTCATCTCTCTAAGTCCATTGGTGGTCATCCCTCAAAGCTTTCCTCTACCAACATTCACTATGCACAGCACCTCATCAGCTCTGGGAAGGCTGACACTGCTGTTGATGTGGCCAAAGCTCTTAGGAGTGTCACCAACCAGTTCATCTGCACCCAAACTGTGTACAATAGTCTTAATATGGTTGGGAATGTCTCAATAACCCTTCTAATGTTTGATACTTCAGATTTACATCCCTGATAACTCAGAGAATAAAAATGCAAAAATATCAAAGATATTTGTGAATATGCTCTATCATATCTATATTATGGAAATACAGTGCCATTACATAAGCTCCAAATATGGAAATACTACAAATATTTATATATAGGAGACTTATTGGAAGGGATTTTTTGTGAGGTTTGGAGAAGGATTTGTGATGTTATGGGCTACATGCTGTGGGAAGGACCTGGGTATTCTTTCAAGATAGATGAGAGGATGGATGGGGACCTTTATCTTAAGATTATAGAGAAGGACCTTCAAGCCAGCTTCAGCTATTATAGAAAATATGTGGGTGATGTCATCTTTCAGCAAGATCATGACCTTGAACACACCTGCAAGAAGGCCCAGACTTGGTTTCAAGATAATGATTTCAATGTTCTCCAATGGCCAGCACAGTCTCCAGACCTCAACCCCATTGAACACTTGTGGGACTATGAAAAGAGGAGGCTAAGGGATACTGGTGTTGTGGGAGAGGGTGGAGGAGGAGTGGAACAAGATTGATGCAGAGGTGTGTCAGAATTTGATTGATAGTATGCCTAGGAGGGTTGTAGCTGTGTTGAAGGCAAAGGGTGGCTATACTAAGTACTAAATATAAGTAGTTTTGTGGGTCAGAGTGGTCAGCAAAAAAACCCTTCACATGAGTCTCTTGTATATAAATATTTGTAATATATCCATATTTGGAGTTTATGTAATGGCATCATACTTCCATATTCTAGATATGATAGAGCATATTCACAAATACTTTTGATATCTTTGCATTTTTATTCTTTGAGTTATCAGGGATATAAGTCTGAAGGGTGAAACATGCGAAGGGTTTTTTGAGTCACTGTAATGGCTTGGTCTAATGAGGAGTGTCCAAAAGAAATGTTGGTTTCACTCACACTATGCCTGAGTGACTTTGTGAAAGTACGGCTCAAAGTAACTAAAAATTTATTCATGCGAGCCTTTTCTTCAAGTGGTTGGACCCTCTGGACAAGGCAGGCACTAAATCAATCCTATGTGTACATGATATTGATTTATTTTTAGGAATTTTGAGCTTGCAAAACTGCAGGCTAAGCACTATAGACAGAACTTGCGAACTCGAGATGAGTATCAATGGAAATATGATGAATGTCATCTTGAGCAGTGGAAGGGCCGGCAACATCACTTTAGTAAAGAGGGTGACCTTGAAAGTAATGTACCACTCAAAGGCCTCATTTAATGTAACCAGATTAATGCATCTTCCATTTAGGTCACAGATATGAAATTCATCCACAGCCAGACATGCCGTCAGTAGACATGCATTTTCACATTCACTCTTCAATTATATTTTTGGAAACCTTTGTATATGGCCATGAATTGGAGCCAAATGATTTTATATTTCTAAGTGTAACTTCAACAGGAACTGTACAGCCCGGGACACCTATCTCTCATGACACAATTCAAAAGTGGCTTGATGAGTTTGTGGAAGGTGCTAATATTGAGCTTGGTATTATGAAATTAATGACACACTGCTTTCGTCGAGGTGATGCAAAGTATAGGTTCATGTATGTACCTGTAGGTAAGTGTTGGAGTCTTGCAACAATTCGCTGGTGGGGTGGCTGGGCTCAAGGTGAACATGTAATTACTTGATTTGATTCTACTTTCAATTCAAGATGCTAATACATTCATATTTCAAGCAAGATACACTAATTCACTATTTCCTGGATGAACTTTATCATTATGAGGAAGGTCATGGTGACACATTGCATCCTATAAAAGTGGAAAAGGATGCATCCTTTCTCAATGAACATAGCAGTGTGCAAGTGCCAACTCTCATGAGTTGGACCCAAATCATCAAGGGAAGCCTTGATGAGTTCTGTTAGTATTTATACCGAGACCTCCAAATGCTGAGCCACAATTCTGATTGTGCCACCAGTAATAATATTTGGCGCTGTGGTGAGCAGAATTCAAATCCAGCACCTCCCCAAATTCATCTTCAATTTGAATCTACTATACCACACCAGGATACCAATGAGACATCTTATTCTACATCTACAGGACCACCTGGTGATCCTAAAATAACCTTACATATCCCTAAAATCATCAAGTGTCAAAAGAACAATCTAAGTGATACATACATAGATTTAATGGCAATGAGGCCACATTTCTGGATGCCTGGCCTCGAGCTTCCAGAGGATTCTCAATACTGTTTAATGCAATAATTGATGATCAGAAAGCAAGGGTCTGTCCAAGGCCCGCAACAGTAAATACGGCTCTCCAGAATCAAGAGCAAAGGACCAGAATTATTAAAATTATATTTTTAAGACTTGAAGCCACTCAGGCATTGCATTTAATCTTAGTAGTGTTAATTAAAACATATATATATTTATCCACCCTATCTTTGTTTGAATAAAAGTCGTGACACGATGACACTTGGTTAGTTATGTAATAGTAGTTAATCTTAATCCTATTAAAATTATATTTGTAAAGATTTGAAGCCACTCAGGCATTGCATTTAATCCTAGTATATATTTATCCACCCTATCTTTGTTTGAATAAAAGTCATGACATGACGACACTTGTCAGTTAATAGTAAGGTAGGCGTCACTTTAGTTCAGCACCTTATGTAATCATATTACTAAGCGCCAAGAGCGGCCAAATTTGCAAATCAAATTTTTGAAAAATTTATTATGAAGTCAAAAAATGAATTGGAGTTACTATAATGGTACAGGCATATTAATTTGAGCTTGTTGTACTTGTGCAAGCATGATTGGAGGTAATGTACGATGGCCATGGTATCTTTTGTTGACCCACACAGTCTCCACTCCTGACAGTCCAAGATAATAACCTGATATGAACCGGGCAGACCTATTTGCATATCTAGCATGGGAAAACAATGAGATCAGATAGTGGGCAGAAGGATAAGAGAAATACCTTCTGTGAACTGTGCAACTGCGTGTTTGCTACTGCACTGCCTATGTAATGTGGCCTGTGATCAAGTGCACAGCTTACTGCACAAGTACATGTGCAGCTATACCCTCTTTTTCTTAGGAGAATTTTTATATAAGTAAGATAAGTATATATATTTGAATTTAATACAGTTTTCTTTTCCAATTTTAGGCCCTTGAAACAAGGCTGCCCAATATATCACGTGATGATTATGTAAGCGGCCAATACTGACACTTGCGAAATTTTGAAAATCTCAGAATCACATGGAAACAAGTTTTTAAGCATTCAGAGACTCAAAAAAAAAGTCAAAATTTGTAAGTCCTACTACTTGGCAAGGGTGAATTATTTTTCAAGTTTTAAACCTGAGAACTGGAGGAATGGATCCCAACTCCACTTCCCTGGGCTTTAATTACAGATTATCTATGTTGCAGAAGCACAGAAAGGAGTGCAAGTAGGTCACTTTTTTGCTTACATAAACAGGTGCTGAACTAAAGTGACACCTGCCTTAATTAATCTTAATCTCGGATATGGTCAGGATAGTGTGCTTACGTACAGTTTGATGCCACTGCCGCCCAGCACCGCGGGAGCAAATCCCGTAAATTCAAAGAAA
The DNA here is from genome assembly GCA_015178975.1 of Hysterangium stoloniferum. Lineage (NCBI taxonomy): Eukaryota > Fungi > Basidiomycota > Agaricomycetes > Hysterangiales > Hysterangiaceae > Hysterangium > Hysterangium stoloniferum. The sequence goes on from WHVD01000288.1 coordinate 48,515, forward strand.
TAAGTGAACTCTTAGCCAGTGTTCCATGGCTTCCCATTCCCTGCACCGCACAGTCAGGCACCCTCGGCAATTTCTGAAGGCCATAATCCAGATGCCTGCCTTTGATCCAGGGTGACCTGGCTCGCAGAAATTCCTCCTACCATCACAGCATGGAATGGGAAGCCATGTAATACTGGCTAAGAGTTCACTTATTGAACTTGGGGAAGATGGGACTGTTGATCTGTCTGACTGACAATTGAACCACCTCAATCATAGGGAGGGAGAGGGGAATGGGATTGACAACATGATCTTCAAAAGTAATAATATTTTAAAGTAAGTGTGTGATAAAAATGATGAATGATGCTGCACGAATCTGGCACCACATCACTGGATCTGTCATGGCGCTGAACCTCTCCTTTGACCCGGAGCTGTTGTACGGCGGGGAGTTCGTCCTGGAGGTCCTTGGACATAGGCAGTGGCAGTAGCGGTGCGGCAGCGGAGACAGAGATAGAGGCGGCACAACCGCACTCTGGGGCAGTTCATGAGACAACCCTTCTGATATCTTGTGATGAAAGCTCGGATCTGGTGTAGGGCATTGGAGTTTGGCCTGGAGGTCCTCGGACGCAGGCGGTGGCAGCAGCCGAGATGGAGACGGAGACAGAGGAGGCACGACCGCACTCTGAGGCATTTCATGAGATAATTTTTCCAAGATTTTGTGATGAAACTCACCAGTGACACAAACAGCGACGGTGCAGCAACCCTCTCCATCACCAGGAATGGATGTGAAAATATGTCAACACAGGCTGAGAAGTCTATATTTTTATTAACAGAAATCAATTTTTATATGTTTTGGGAGAAAGCCTTATCAAAGCCACTTGTGAAGGCTGAAAGGTCCAAGGTAGGGTGTGTTTTGTGGGGAGTGCCACCAGCATGCCCCATATTACTATGCCTTCTTCCAGGTCCAGTGAGATCCATAGCAGCTTGCTCGGCTGAGGAATTGGTCGGTAATACAAACGCCGAGTTCTGGCATCCATTCCCGATCCTTTACTTTGCGGGAACATTAATAACACGGTAACGAACAGCTATGTAAAATTTCACTCACAAGTTCCTCCAAACTAGCCGGAAAAGTGTTTTTTTTCCTTCCCATGCTTATTCGCACAGCCTAATTAGAGGATATATGTGGGACAGAGGGGAAAAAAAAATGATGCCACTATTTGTATATGATAAGATAAAGGATTTGCCTCCGCCTTTATATTCAACCATCGACCGTTCTTCACTTTTTTGTTAACGAGGAAGGGAAGAATCGGTTTGCGTGTACTTCCCCATCACGGGGTTTGTGGTGTCTGGCATGATCTTTTTTTATACAGAAGGTTAAATTCGGTTGTACATATTCTTCCAGCTTACCATCTGGAAGACAGTTATGGCCCACGTGAGTCAGGATACGGGAGTCTGGGGGTTCAGAGCGGAAGTAAGTCATGTAGTATCTGGGTTAGTTCTATGGTGCCGGCAAAGCGTAAAATGATTAGTGTGCCATGAGGTTTGGTGGGTTGCCAGAGACACTCGACTTAATTAAGATGGTAGAAAGATCAAGAAAACGTTTCTGTTTGTCCTTGTCCTTTTTTGAATCGTATGGCACGTGGGAAAACGGAGCGCTCGGGTTTGGCACTAATTCACATGTCGTGATGCTGAGGAAGAATTGAAACCATTAAGTCAATCTGAGGGTGTTTGAAAATAAAATCTTCTCATACCCCAAAGAAGGAACCGACTGAGAGATATGTCAATTTAGGTACTGGAAGCCCTGTTGGGTTATGGTGCACCATGAGAAGGAACCGAAAGGTCTTTGGCACGACAAAAAGTCAAGTAATAATGAAGCATCTTTTCAAACAGCAAACTTTGAAGTCCTGAAATTTTTGTACACCGACTCAGACTACAGTTCAAGTCGCATTTCAAGTTGGATCACATCTTGCTAGAATGTATAAATATATGTTCTATACGTATAAACAACTGCCCGAATCCGGAGCACGAAGATAGTCGGAAAATGAGATGGAGGGGAGCGCGAGACTAATCGTGAGCATCCACTGATCATTGGGAACAGCGGGTGAGTCATTGGGAAAATCGTCAGCCGGACTCCTACTGAGTGAATTGCTTTGTTAAGTCGAAGTTGGATTAGGGGAAGAAACGCATGATAGTCGAGAATGTTTGTTGCCGCTGTTTTAAAACCTCCCGTTATCAATGTCGTCGCCATCCGCGAAGCACACTACACTATCTCTTAATCTTCATTTCCATTACCTACAACAAACAGCAATATGATACGCTAGGCTATAATTACATGTTTCAAGACAGTAAGGGAAAGGTTGCACATAGCACGGACAGGTGAGGCAACAATCTTCAAAAATAGCGCGCATCTTGATCCAAAATATCATGGCTGTCGCATTTGTCAAGAAGCTCCGAATCGCCAAACTCGTCTATGACAGCCTCGTGCGCTCTGCTAGTGGCGCCTCTGAGCGTCCCAATAATTTGATTCAGGGTGCAATCGTCACGTTTACCATGTCTCTCCCTTAGGTCCAGCCGAAATCGGCAGAGTGATGGCGGATAAACCGGGATCATTTTTATGAGAGCTGATGTAAAGCGACAGAGCAGGGAATATCTCCGAATATCAGCTTCCCAATCATACTCTACACGGACAGACTAACTTATTGTATCTTGGTAAACGAAGAGAAATAGAATATATTTCTATGCAAATTGATCCGAAAGGGATCTTTGTTTTCTGACCGTTGATAAAGGATTTTTATCGGATGCTTCAAGTCAGTCAACTTGAAATCGAGTGTTGGAGATATCGTCCATTCACTTGCCGAAGTTGAATCTAGAAGCGCATAAAGTCCATTGGCACAAATTTGACATCAAGAACGGTTATTCCAATGAACCACGCATTAATATTGAGGTCCGTTTGACACCTAACGAATGGAAACACATACCGGAGGGTTATCAGAAATATGATGAAATATGAATGTGGCGTAGCCCAGCACAATCGTAGTTTGAACGGTATTTGCTGTCAATAGATTCAGTTGATGTCTAGTGGAGGATGCAAGTTGGTACCTTTTCAAAATTCATTTTTGTTCATGCAAATATTAATGAATAAACTGCATCGAAAACGGCTAAACATACAATTCCATACGCTCTTTGGTATCCAAAGTTACTTGACATATTTTCAGGGCTGTAGAGAACTGCCCCGAATCTGTCAACCAACAGGATTTGCCGAGTGCAAATGCAAGAGGTAGTAGTATCACTACCACGAGGACATTTTGGCTTGAGATGGGGCATGCTCTTGTGAAAGCGATCCTAAGCGTTTGGTTATTAGACTAGCAATAATGTGACTGAACCACCTACGATCATCATGCGGGCCGATCATAGGCAAGAATTCCAAAAAATTAGTGAAACGAATAAATGATGTGCATGAATGATCAAAGGAAAGTGGAAGAGGGGGAGAAATGGAGTTGGAGAAGGTTCGGAAAGAAAAAGAGGCAGAGGAGGCCCAGTTGTGGGAGAAAAGAGAGGGTGAGGTATGTAGAAAACTATTAGTTTCTGATAATAGTTTCCAAAAGTGCAAGGCAGTTTGTCACGGCGTTGCTCTGAGTTAAGCCACAAAGCCACAAGAAGCCTCATAATAGACTCAGGACCGTGAAGGGAAGCTAAACTCAGGACCGTGAAGAGGTGCTAAACTCAGGATCGTGAAGGGAAGCTGAACTCAGGGCCGTGAAAAGAAGCTGAACTCAGGGCCGTGAAGAGAAGCAAAACTCAAATTATCGTGCTGAAGGGGAGATACGGTACAGAACGCCACGGGCCGGTGTTTGGAGGGACAGGCCTGAGACACCAAACCCATTCTCTCAAGCATAGTGACCTTCACACGAAGAATGATGTGCCCGGCTTACGCGGGTGACTGGACTCCGGGGCGTCTGTGAGCCAGGCATACCGGTGGATCCTGTTTTCCCGCGGGTACTGCCGGTTGCACAGATTGGGAAATACATTGGCGCCGGGACTCTCAACGAATTAGATGGCGGTGTGATTTGACATCAAGATGTATGATGGAGTGTTGGGGGGCCCACCTTCAACAAGGCCACATATGGAATCTCACGGATAACCGCGGAACGCACTCCTTGGGGGCACGGTGAAGTCTTGCATCATTTTTTGTCCTTCAAATATATAAGATTCGATTCGGAACATAATTTCAAATGGCAGTACTCCCTAGCGTTTCTGAGTTGCCCCAGGCAAATGGATAAAAGTTACCTCTCCATCTCAAAGAAAAAGATATCATTATGATGATAAATTACCAGTATCCGCTAGGAGTTCATTATAAAATGAGTCTTCTGCGCAACTACATAGTACTAGCATACGTCAGACAACATAATTCCCCGTCTATGACTGATCGTGATTTCGTTCCCAAATTTATTAGCCTACTCGCGTGAATACTAACCAAACAATGGAGTCGATGGAATGACATAATGATGAAAGCGTAGTGTCGAGTGCCGCACGATCCCTGGCGTGCCGGGAGTAGTTCGGCACTCAACGTCCAGCTGAGCATATGTAGGATTCGCACGCCTTGTGTTCTCGTACGACGTCGCTGTCGACCCTCAGTCCTTCCTGTTTTTCTCATCACTGACTTCTGATCCTTATTCCTACATATCTACACATTTAATTTTTAGGGCTCACTCGATGACATCTGGGTCCCTACCTCAAGGCGTGTTCGCCCACTTGGGCATCAACCTGAACCCTGAAGGGCACCCACCCCACCCCGAAGCAGGACCGGAACCTCCTCTTTCGGCGACAACTGGTATCCCACGTTCCCCAGTCATCGCACATCTCGAGTCCACCAGCAACGATCAGGGAGATCACCAGTCCTCCCCCCCTCACGAGATCGATCAACTAGAGGCCCAGATTGCGCAATTGGCTGCACGACGAGACCTATTGTTGGCTCAAGGCAGACCAGATGTCCATGGCAACAGGGTCCTTTCAGACATCTCACCAGGTGTGATGAGATTATTCACTGACCCGGATATGATCCAGCTGGCCAACATGCGGGCCTCCATGGCTGGCGACACTAGGACCACCAAGAAGGCAGCAGTCCCTGATATAATTCCAGGATTCAAGGCCAACGCCTTAGAGATCCGTGAGTCCATCTACCTCTCTCTTTGGCCCAATCGGACACAGCCGCAGCACTCTCGGTGTGCAGCATCATTCAGACAGCTCAGGGGCCGGCCTGTAGGCTGGCACCCCATTACAGACAGTCCACCACAGGGAGGAGCATGAGTTAAACTGTCATGCGGCTGGCCTGCAGAGTCCCATGGCAGTCTAACGGATGCCAGGCTGTGGACCAGTCATACAGCGCAACCCCCCCCCCCCCCCCCCCCCCTGTTTTCTGTTGCTTGCTGCACCTTCTATTCATTATTATACCTTGCGTCAAGGGCCAATCAGCTCATTTTTATTGTATCCATTCACAGCCATTCCTCGGAAGGTAGAGGAAGCCTTTAGGAACCTACATTATGTCCCTTATACAGCCCTCACTACGGAGGCGCGGCGGAAGGCCGAGAGAGGCTTGGAAGAATTCACCTTCTCGCCTTCAGGCAACATCGTGGCCAAAGGGCTGGACCGCGATAATGAGAGGAACATCTCCATTATTGACTGGCTCTCAGCAGCAGCAGCAGCGGTCGACCGTACTAGGATTCACGGGGGTGACACCAGAGCTGATGCGCTTTCGGCCCACCACGCAGTGGTGACAACCATTGCGAAATCCCATAGCTGGGAAGTGGCCATGGAATACGATGTGCAACAGCGTGAAGCAGCTGCCCGCAACCCGACCCACGACTTGAGCTGCCTGGACACCAATGCCCTGACAATCATCTCGACACGGGCAGCACTGCAGGCATCAAGATCCGGCACCACCTCAGTCTCCCCAGTGAAACGCCTCGCGCCAGCTGGGCCACCACCCCTCTCCACGTCTCCCCGAAAGAGGCCTTGCACAGATGGGGAACGTTCACATTGCTTTCGGTGTGGGACACAGGGGCACTTTCTGGCTGACTGCACAGCAAAACTCACATCAGCAGGGAAGAACACTGCCCCAATCACCCGGGATGCCAGAAACAAGCATGCCTTGGCATCCCCCGATGGAAAGCAGTTTTGTTTCAAGTGGGCAACAGGAACACAGTGCCGGTGGGGTGACACCTGCACCAACGCACACATGTGCAGCATCTGCTTCGAGCCAGACCACGGAGCAGCAGCCTGCAAGCACCTCTGACCCAAGAAGGGTCATGACGCCGCTTGATCCAATCGAAGCGGCACATACATTAAGTAAATACGGTATACTCGACAGGTGGGACTACGTTATCTCAGGTTTAATCAACAGCTTCGATATTGGGGTAAAGGACTGCATACTGTGCACTGTCATTTTTCAAAAATCACAAATCCTCTTCATTAGACACGGACTTTATATACAAGTACATAGCGAGCGAACAAGGGGCTGGACGCTACTCTCGGGGCTTCACCCCAGCAGAGCTAGAGCAGATCATCGGCCCATTTCAGACCTCCCCACTGGGCCTCATCCCAAAACCAAACTCCAACACTTACCGCCTAATTCAAGACCTTTCCTTTCCTCGGGGAGACCCAGAATACCCTTCCATAAACAGTGGGATAAATTCAGACGACTTCCCCACAGAGTGGGGCACCTTTGCGGACGCCGCAACACTAATCTTATCCTTACCGGATGGCGGCGTAGCAGCCACATTCGACATCTCTGCCGCATACAGAGTGACTCCCATAAGACCAGATCAACAGAACGCTTGCTGCATTTCGTGGGACGGCTTGGTATACGTCGACCGAGCAGTAGCATTTGGTCTGGCCTCCAGCGCTGGAGTTTTTGGCAGCATTGCAGATATGCTAATAGCGCTGTATCGGAAGGCAGGCTTCGGAAGGCTACTCAAATGGGTGGACGACTTCCTAGCCATTCGCCTTCCAGGTGAGATTTGGACAGAAGAGGACTTCATCACCTTGTCCGCCCAATTCGGGGTCCCATGGAGCAGAAGCAAAACACGACCTTTTGCAACAGTGCAGAAGTACATCGGCTTCCTATGGGACTTGAAATCCAAGACAGTTGCTGTGCCACCAGAGAAGCTACACGCAACCCTCACCTTGATCGCGCAGTGGATGGCAGAGGGCACGCAGTTCTCGGCAAACGATGTGGAGAAGCTACATGGGAAACTGGTGCACTTGTCGGCCATCTTCCCATGGATCAGGCCCTTTCTCCGGTCCATCGCGGCATTTGCAAGCGGTTTTCATTCTCGCAGAGCACACCTACTGCCAACCCCGTCAGTACGAGCGGATCTCTCCTGGATCCAGTACATACTCCGGCATCTGCCAAACGAACTCCCAATTCCATCGCCCAACGTAGTAGACATCGGCTGGTGGGGAGATGCCAGCTCATCCTATGGGATAGGCGTCATCGTCGACTGCCATTGGGCCGCCTGGAAATGGGCTCCCAATTTCAAAGTCGGCCCTCGCTGCGAATGCGATATTGGGTGGGCAGAAGCGGTAGCAGTAGAGCTGGGCCTGAGATTGGCACTGCAGAACGGCTTGCTGCACCATCAACTCCCTTCTCATTCAACGTTCTTGGTGCGCTCCGACAACAGTGGGGTAGTCGCCGTTATAAACAAAGGTCGTTCCCGCAGCAAGGAGACAAACAAGGTCCTAAAAGAGATTTACCGCCTACTAGCCACCCACCGAATACATTTGAAAGCCATTTACATACCCTCAAGAGACAATGTGTCGGACGCCCTCTCGCGAGGTCACATCACCGAATTTCTCAGGGGTTTCCCGAAGGCAAACACCCACGCTGAGATGGATATTCCCATCCATTTGCGTCATCGGATCCAATCATCGTAGCACCAGCATTGCTACCAGCACCATTTACCCGAGCAGTGAATATATCATCATCTAATCATGGGCTCCTAGCCCCATCCCCACTGAGACCTCCATGCAAAGCAGCAGAGAGGCTGTTCAAGTGGAGAGGCGTCAACACACCCCCGCCCGCTACTATACAGCACCCGGTCCTCCAATTAATCGCAACGATTGCGTCAGAGGCCTCTTTAAAGGAACCCAAAGCCTACGGCGCTGGCCTACGAAAATTTCACATCTTCTGTGACATCTTCTCGATTGCAGAAGTGGACAGACTACCGGCGTCCTTCCCAGTGATCCATTCCTTTGCTCTCTGGGCAGCTGCAGACCCGTCCTTCCTCGGAGATGGCCTGGCTGCGGGAACCAGATTCGAGACAATCTCCGTCAGTGTGACAAGAAAATACCTTTCATCAATCAGGGCATGGTATATAGCACAAGGCTGGCCACCACCGCTGTCCGATGAGGAACGCACAAAAATTGAATGGTCACTACGAGGATTGGAGAACTTACAAGGCACGGCACGAAAACGACCCCCACGACCCCCAGTACAATTGAGGATGTTATTCGCACTGAAGTCAATCCTGGACCTGAGCGATGCATTCGACGCATGCATTTGGGCAGTAGCTTCATGCGCCTTCTGGGGATTAATGCGTTTTGGTGAGGTTACCGTGACATCCAGACCGCACTTTGACACCACCAAACACCTAAAACGAAAGGATGTTCTAATTAGTCGTGACAACGATGGAAAACGCTACGCACGTTTAGACTTGCCATCCGCGAAGACAGCCAAAGTCGGAGAGATTCAGGCAGTATTTATAACGGACCAACAGGGAGTCTGCCCGATTGATGCCTTGATCAATTTAGCCAAGGTTGTCCCAGCAGGACCGGATGATCCTTTATTTTGCTGGCGAGACAACAAGGGAGAGGTCAGACCAATAGTTAAAAAGGCAGCACTCCACCGGATTAATTCAGTCCTCCAGGCTTGCGGATGGGGAACAACCTTTGGCCACTCTTTCCGCATTGGCGGCGCCTCCTTCTTCTTAGCGCAAGGAGTTGATCCCGAGATAGTACGACTAGCGGGCAGATGGAAATCCTTAGCATACGAAACATACATAAGGGCCTTCGAGCAAATTGCATCACGGCACATTTCGAACCTGTCTGCCAGAAATGCGGCTGCCTAGGTTGGGTGAGCGGCGTAGTCTCGCCGCGGTAGTAGGCAGGCCGTTTGCGGGTGAGCGGCGAGTCTTCCCACGCACACGCGGAGAGCTAACGCTCTTCCTCTACCCAACCACTCAGCTCTTAACTGTCTAGTCCGTAATAGTCGACGCTGGATAGTGTCAAGTGCCGCACGATCCCTGGCGTGCCGGGAGTAGTTCAGCACTCAACGTCCAGCTGAGCATATGTAGGATTCGCACGCCTTGTGTTCTCGTACGACGTCGCTGTCGACCCTCAGTCCTTCCTGTTTTTCTCATCACTGACTTCTGATCCTTATTCCTACATATCTACACATTTAATTTACCCACCCACCCTAGCCCTTTCTTTAGACTGCAGCAGTAATCAAGTATCAATATTTCGATGTGATATATTTACCGTATTTAGCGGATTATACAGTAACGAGAGCTGTTAATGCGTTATGATTACCCGCCCTCCCGAGCGGCGAGTCTTCCCACGCACACGCGGAGAGCTAACGCTCTTCCTCTACCCAACCACTCAGCTCTTAACTGTCTAGTCCGTAATAGTCGACGCTGGACTAACGTCTGTACCATTTGGGGGAGGATTCACGAAATAGAAGCTCGGAATGGTTTGTCACTGTTTGTTGGGAGGCTATTAACACGATTATGTAATGCATAGGTTCCACAGATGAGCATTCAGGACAGAATAGGATGATTGCATGATTGTATATAAGAGGGCACTCGCCCACTCAGCCACACTTACTCCTCCACCCCACAACATCTCGTCAATCTGTCTTCCGACGCCCAGCAAGGTTCTACCAGCGGTTACACGCCGTCATTATCGTCACAGAATGCCAGAAACGCCTCAACGAACAACCCGTCGACTGCCAGTGCTTCTGCCTCTACCCCCCAAACCAGGGGGATCATCCATGCTGGTCGGAGGGCTCCTGCAGTGTCGTCAGGGCGGGGGAGTAACGCTACTCGGGCCATCCGGACGACCTAAGCCCATGGTGGGGGTGCGGAGGTGCTCGAGTCGGGAAAAGAGCGTGTGGTATATGCGCCAAAGTCATCCCCAGCCGTCATTCTGCTGACCATGACATCACGTTTAGGATGTCCTGGGTGCTCGCGATGCTACTCGTTACATTCGTCATCGCATGTCAAGGACTGGCCGCTACCGCGAGAGATCATCTACCCGTGGCTCTAGGCATTGTTCGTTCGGCACCACAGACGACAATTCATGGACCTATGGTTACATGTGTGTTAAGAACAAAGGTACTTATGTACAGGTGATGGCAAGTTCAAAGTAAGTTAACTCACGGATGTTATAGTTGTTGCCTCATGAGGTTATTGGTCACCATGGCTTAACTACACAAGGACCGAATGCCTGGCGCTCAGTGGGGGTTGGCGTTCTTGAATTGAGAAAAATAGACAATAGCTTGGAGAACGCAACGTGGATAACACGCATATATCATGTCAAACGCCTTACAGAGGTCGATGTCGTCTTTTCTTGTTTCATCGGCCCACTATTGAAGGCCACGATCCTTCAGGTCTCTCAAGGTATCGCAATTCCGAACGAAACCTCCTTGGATTTCTGCATTGAGACAAGTGATGGCCTGTTCGACGGGCTGCCGCTAACAACGAATGTAAGTACAACTAACAACGCATGGTGTAAAGTCGCTTTTTGCTTACTTAGTCAAAGCCGCCTGAAGGTGATGACTCTGGAGAACCTATAGCGCACAGCGGGGCTTACAACTTCGAAAACGCCCTGCTCTCTGATGCGAAGTATAATCAAACTCGAAAGGCTTCTTCTTGTCCAGAGACGGCGGATGAACGGACCCATCTTGAGCATTCCTGTTACAATGCATCCGACCATGTTCCCGATGTCGTGGGTACCGCACCAGAAAGCACGGTACACATGCCCCGGTTCTGTTCTTCCCATCAAGCCCGGCATCTCAAACCACAACAACCCGTCACCAACACGCTTAGGCGTTCCCTCGGCGCTTATGTGCAAAGGCCCGGGATTCAAGGTCCTGTCGGAATGGTCATGCCTGATACGCCCGAAGAAGATGGTACAACGGGAACTCAAGAAGTCTCTCGTTCCCTTCCGAGGTCAGATTGGCAGCTTCATTTTGAGAACGTCGTCGCTATGGTAGCACCAACCACGCTACATATTCCCACAGACAACTCCGAGGTCTATTCTTCCCATCTGTACGGTGACCTTCAAACCCATCGGATCATCGCCAGTAGATTTTGGTCTGTATACTCGGTCCATGTGCAAAATGGCAGAGTACGAGGATGGTTTGTTGGTTCCCTTGATAAATCAGTTCAAGTCGGGTGCAGGTTGAAGATGCTTCTTTGGGAGTTTGCAGAAGCAGATGGAGAGGTAGGTATAGGCTCTTTGGGGTGATAGAAATAATTTTAACTCACTTATATCATTATATTATATCCAATGCCGTCTTATAGGGCAGCTCGATGGAAGGTCAAGGATCAATTGCAAACATGAAAGACACCGGTCCATTCAAAGCGACGCAAAGTCCATCCCTGAAGTATACGATGGAGCCTCTACGACAATTGTCAGGACAAGGAATTGGATCAGAGATGACGTGATTGGGGAGACTAATAATTCACAAGCGCTCATCGAGTTGAGCGCTCTAAACCGATCGATAGGACGGCGATTGTAACCTTTTAATTTGAATAAGTGCATGGCGTTCGAAGTATCACAAGTAACTTTTGATTTAGAGCACATCGAGCGCGATGTTTGTGATGGACAGTGCTAGTAGCCTGTCGCGTCGACTAGCAATATCAGTGTCCCGAATTTGAGAGGGAAAATGGGGAGAAGAATGTGCCAACAATCATAACTCCTGGACTTTCACCGTTCAAAGTTAAAACGTGGTAGAAGTGGTGAGTGTTGGACAACACCATGAAAATTTTATTGCTATATTTGGACGAACAAGACATGCAGGGTTGAAATAACAAAGGAACCACTCGTTACCCAGACATTTTCTCCGCCAGTAGCAGTTCCACAAATACAACCATTGTGTGTTTCTTTTATGCCCGATTGATCGACGAATTCGCTTGCGGCTGCACGACGGTTGGGCAAAAAAAACTGCGCCCGGCGTCTGAGTTGTGAGCACCGGCCGTATGGATATTTCGAGGCTGAAAGTACACCGGAAATGCGTGTTTTTGTTTAAAAAAAAGGGGGGGGGGAGGGAAGCGGAAAATACACCAATATACACTGAATGCTCTGTCTGGCAAGAGGTTGCGAGCCAAACATCTTTGATAAAAGCATACCTGACGGGGTCTGACGGAGCACTTGCCGGGAGCCAGGAGCCTAAAGGAACCCATGTGGTACTTAAGTGCTTACCACTCTGAGATGGAATGAGACGGTGACGGGGCGTGTACACGAGCTGGGAAGCTTGAGAAGTACTCATTGGTCAAACCCCTGCCAGAATTAGACAGAAATCGGATACGAATATTCAATATGTGACCATCATATGCATTGGCACATGGAAGGAGCAGTCCTGTCTAGGTCATTGTTCTTGGGGTCAATGCCTAGGGGCTAAGTATAAACGAGAGTTCGTGACAGTGAGTCGAGGGACCAACAACTCACACTTTTATCGTCTGCAGGGAATTAATATCCGTTCTGACTGGTATATAAGGATGTGAACGATTTGAACTGTCGTTGTCCTGGAATAACCTCTGGTCTGTAACAATAAGTGTTGTTAGAGACAGTGATATAAAGAAATAATACTGTACATACACCAGTCATTACAGATTAATCCATCGTTATTCTTTTCACGATACTCCATGGATCCAGGACGTCTGGGAGAAAGCGGTCAGCAAGCTTCATAATCAACAAAGTGTGTTGGAAGAGTGGAATCAGGGCTTACATTTGCACATCCAGTGGCACATCCTCATCGTGGCCCATACCGCCTCGCAACTCAGCATCATAAACTATCTGACTCACTGACGTCTTATACACCAAGCTGTGCAATGCAGGTTAACGACGTAGCTGGGAGTTGTGATGGAAGGGATGGGCTTACTATATCCTTAAAGACGAAAATTAAGCCTTCAGAGCCCCACCTCAAAATAAGAAAGGGACGAAATAAGATGCACACATTAAAAAAGAAGAAAGCAAGATAGACAGACAGACAGGGAGAAAGAGAGAAAGAAGAAGAGAAGAGAAGAGAAAGCTGAGAGGGATAGGGAACTACTTTATTTCCGCCTCCTCCCACCCTTTTTTGTTACCGGCACCGGTGTACCGTTGCGCAGGCTCGGAGCTGGTGTAGGGCGGGGGAGTTCGTCCTGGAGGTTCTCGGATGTAGGCGGTGGCGAAGAAGGCGTAGCAATATGAGGCATGCTAGTGGCACTGCCCAAAAAACACGCCCTACCTTGGACCTTTCGGCCTTGGTAAGTGACTTTGATAAGTTCCCGATGTCGGGGGTACCGTACCAGAAAGCACGGTACACATGCCCTGGTTCTATTCTTTTCATCAAGCCGGGAATCTCAAACCACAACAACCCGTCACCAACACGCTTTGGCGTTCCCTCGGCGCTTATGTGCAAATGGCTTCTAGGTCCTGTCGGAATGGTCATGCCTGAGGAAGATGGTACAACGGGAACTCAAGATGGCGAGGTCATATTGGCAGCTTCGTTTTGATAACTTCATCGCTATGGTAGCACCAACCACGCTACATATTCCAATAGACAACTTGGAGGTCTATTCTCCCCATCTGTACGGTAACCTTCAAACGAATCGGATCATCCCCAGTAGATTGTGGTCTGTATACTCGGTCCATGTGAAAAATAGTAGAGTACGAGGATGGTTTGTTGGTTACCAGTTCAAGTCGGGTGGAGGTTGAAGATACTTCTTTGGGAGTTTGCAGAAGCAGTTGGAGAGGTAGGTATAAGCAATTTGGGGTGATAGAAATAATTTCAACTCACTTGTATCATTATATTATATCCAATGCCGTCTTATAGGGCAGCTCGATGGAAGGTCAAGAAATGATTGCAAGCATAGAAGACACCGGTCCATTCAAGGAGACGCAAAGTTCATCCCTGATGTATACGACGAATCACCCACGACAATTGTCTGCTGGTTGAGAATTGATTTAAGGATGCAAGGACAAGGAGTTGGATCAAAGATGACGACAAACATCTCTGGCGAGTTGCGTATGGGTCGAAGCCTGGCATGTCGCTCGAAGAGCACAAGGCAGAAGCTCAACAACGCATTCTTCACTTTTTTCCGGATAGAAAGTCTTGAATGCAAGGTCGTACATATTAGCCCATACAAAATACACTAACGATGCGCTGCACAGCTGCGTGCGGGATGTTACTAATTGGATATGCGGCCCATTCAAATAATTCTATTGATAAGGGGAAAGAGCTTCAGCGATCCATTTTCTATGAGAGAGTAGGTGGTCTAGGACTCATCGCGGGTCTTCTGGACGCCGGTCCTTTGGGCCGAGTATTGTCAACAGTACTACAGGGATGAGCCTCTGAATCCCTACTCGATAAATGGGCAACGTGGCGCCATAAAGCCTTCTCAGAATATACGAATCCACAATCTATCGAAAGTAAAAGCAGTGTGCAAAGAGGTGTTATAGTGAGGATCCCGCTAACATTTGGACCCATGGTGCAATCGCAGAAGTCCATGGCATGACCAAGTGGCTACAAAAGGCGATTCCTGAGGCCAACAAGGCCGTGTTCTGTTAGATTTTCGGGTAAAGCGAGCAGTCGGAGTCGTATAGTGACTGGGGTCATTATTGCCCACGTTCATTACCGCTCCTGTTTTGAGTATAATCCTGTAGTTACTCATGAGACCCCCCTATGTGTTTTTAACCAACAATACCACTCAGACTCGTCCTCTATAGGTCTGGTCATATTTTCGCTGAAAAGTTAACATGTTCCACTTAATGGCCGACAAGTCAATTCACGGAGCATTACTGAGCACCTGCGATACTGCATTGGCCGTGGATTGGATGGCTGAATACAAATCGAAGGAGACGTTGACTGCTAGACGCGCGATGAGACCCAGTTACAGTGAGGCTTGATACTTCCAAAATCATGATATGCGTATGCGTAAGGTTACAATTGAACGCGTGACTTTATAACACAGGGACTAAAGGAATGATGTATCCCTTTCAGGCAGCAGAGGACTAACAGTCATCGGGCAACAGTCGACGTTGACTTTGACGAGCTTCACAGCTCTGTCAATAAACTGGTGTAGTATTTCCACGCAACTGAAAGTAAAAATTATCTTTCAGTAGGCTGGATGTAGGTTAAATTTTTAAGTGTTCTTTTTGTTACAATATACACAAGCTATTTAGTACAAGATAAAGACAACGGGGAAAAGGCAAAAAGAGCAGATAAAAGAGGTATGAGGGGCTCCTTGGGCTAAACAAAATACATCTCGTCAGTAGTATATCGTCAGTTCTTCGAGGTATAAACTGCAAGCGTTCTGAAGTCAATTGCGTCCAGATAGTCTAGTCTGTACAAAGGTCAGTCACGGATAGAATAAAGCACGATGGCTTCTCTCACAAAATAATCCTAGAGCAGATCATCCGGAACCGATAGAGGAATGAGACTGAATGGTAAATAAGTTGGTTGGACACGATGGCTAACGGCTAAGTATAAACGAGAGTTCGTGACAGTGAATTGAGGGACCAACAACTCACACTTTTGTCGCTTGCAAGGAATTAATATCCGTTCTGACTGGTATATAAGGATGTGAACGATTTGAACTGTCGTTGTCCTGGAATGACCTCTGGTCTGTAACAATAAGCGGTGTTAGAGACAGTGATATAAAGAAATAATACTGTACATACACCAGTCATTACGGATTGATCCATCGTTATTCGTACACTCCATGGATCCAGGACGTCTGGGAGAAAGCGGCCAGCAAGCCACATAATCAACAAAGTGTGTTGGAAGAGTGGAATTAGGGCTTACATTTGCACATCCGGTCGCACATCCTCATCGTAGCCCGTACCGTCTCACAACACAGGATCATAAACGATCTGACTTACTGACTTCTTAGACACCAAGCTGTGCAATGGAGGTTAACGACGTAGGTGGGAGTTACGATGGAAGCGACGGGCTTACTATATCCTCAAACACGAAAATTAGCCTTCAGAGCCCCACCTCAAAATAAGAAAGGTACGAAATAAGATGCACACATTAAAAAGAAGAAAGAAAGACAAAAAGAGAGAGAGAGAGAGAGAGAGAGAGAGAGAAGAGAAGAGAAAGCTGAGAAGGATAGGGACTCCTTTATTTGTGCCTCTTCCCACCCTTTTTTGTCACCGGCACCGGTTTAGCCTTGCGCAGGCTCGGAGCTGATGTAGGGGGGGGAGTTCGTACTGGAGGTGCTCGGACGCAGGCGGTGGCGGTAGCGGCAGCGGAGACGGAGACAGAGGCGGCGCGACTGCACTCTGGGGCGGTTGGGACAACCCTTTATGAAAACTCGGATCTGGTGTAGGGAGTTGGGGTTCGGCCTGGAGGTCCTCGGACGCGGGCGGTGGCGGCAGCGGAGACGGAAGCAAAGGCGGCACGCCCGCACTCTGAAGCGGTTCATGAGATAATTCTTCCGAGATTTTGTGATGAAACTCACCAGTGGGACAAACAGCGACGGTGCAGCGACCCTCTCCATCACTGGGAATGGATGTGAGAAGTATGTCGATGCCGGCCGAGAAGTCTATATTTTTATTAACAGAAATCAATTTTTATGTCTTTTGGGAGAAAGCCTTATCAAAAGTAACTTACCAAGGCCGAAAGGTCCAAGGTAGGGCGTGTTTTTTGGGCAGTGCCACTAGCATGCCTCATATTGCTACGCCTTCTTCCAGGTCCAGTCAGATCCGCAGCAGCTTGCTCGGCAGAGGAAGTGGTCGGTAATACAAACGCCGAGTTTTGGCTTCCATTCACGATCCTTTGCTTTACGGGAACGTTAATAACATGGTCACGACTGGCTATGTGAAATTTCACTCACAAGTTCCTCCACACTAGCCGGAAAAGTGTCCTTGTCCTTCTCGTGCTTATCTTTCTCATCCTGAACCTTTTGCTCGGATTGAAGCCTGCGCGACACGAGATATGATCATGACAAAATAATCAAACCGAAGCAATACGTACTCAGGATGGTCCATCTGATCCGAGGAGTCTTCAACCTTGTTAATAGACACCACGGAAGAGTCGTTGGTAGCCTTGAAGGAGTCAAACTGCTGCTTGCGCGCATTAGCGCCATGTTAACGGAGAGCTACACACATGTCGACTTACAGGAGTCTCCATTTTATTCAGGAACAAATCCATGGCTTCCACGAGACCCCCAACACTGAAACGTGATAAGATGGTGAATATTAAATTTGGGCGTGAAGGACACCTACGGAATAGACTTCTGCCCATCGTCAGACCTGTTGACTTGTGATTATATTGCTGTCTCTTGGGATAGAAGTGAATAAAACCTTCTCAGCGTCTCAGGTCTCTTGTCACCACTGAGTTGTGCAGACGCCGGAATCAATCCTGCTATATGGAACGCAAATGTTAGTACTTCACATAATGAAAAGGAAGCCGAATTAGCCTTCTGCGGCTTGCTGTTCATAAATCCTGTCATCATTTACCAAAGTCGTGTCACCACTGTCAAAAGACGAGTCGGCCTGACATGGTACGTCGGAGTCAACGGATGCAGTTATCGGGAGCGTCGCCGATGGTGCCACAGGCATGTCTGCAATGATCGTGCG
>WHVD01000289.1:0-66217 GCA_015178975.1 Hysterangium stoloniferum
ATGCCCACTGGGTGTTGCCAGTGGCCGATTATCCACTGGGAAATTCGAATCAACTCGCAGTACATCATTAATTCCCTGAATGACAATAATTTAAAACGAGAACTATGGATTGAGGCATGACAATCAGAGCTGCGATGGATGACCATCGGGTGGGAAAGAAGAGGACTGTCATGGCCACCTTTGTGAAGCCCAAAAGGAACAGTGGAGTGGCCAGTATCAAAGGGGCCGGTAAGAAAGCAGAAAACAGGGACATGTAAGTATTACCAGAATGGTGATTCTCTACGTACCAGACGAACTCCGCCTGCGATCACGCTGCGGGTGGGTCACAATCATGGATCTCCATTGTCGTCGCATTGAAGAGCCATATCCACGTATCACTAGTGAGCCTGGGGCGAAACATTCCCCTCAACAAGACAGATAATAACACGGCTAGTGGAAGCAAGGATTACCTGACATGGCATTATGTGTTCAATTTCTTAATACAAATTTTGAATGGACACGCAGCAATGGAAGATAATGCACGTCCGACCCTTACGTACCTCGATAAAATCGACTCTGAGAAGTCCCGGCCTTACCTTACTCTTTGTCCTGTTCAGGCATTCCGCCCAATTCATCAGCTAGAGTCGACTCGATTATTCCTTCCCCAGACGCTAGGAGATCCCAATTTGGAAGCGTCTGCGTCAGGATCGGGCTGGTAGGAAAGTGTCATAGGCGGATGTAAGAGGGTGCTAGCAGGTAAATATTATGAACGTACCTTACGATGGGCCCAATGAGCGAAGAAACCACATTCAGCTGGTTGATGTGATAGGTGAGAAGCGTGCTGTCATCTGGCGGTTGTGGGTGATTTAGTCAGTTATGATTTTTATGGGCTAAATGAAATGTTGTGATGTCGCGACGCACGGTTGTAATGCACCCTCCAATCGCCGTGAGCTCCTCTACAAAAAGCTGACGCACGTGGCAGATCGCTTCCACGATATATACAAGGCCGAACATAGCAAAGAAGTGACGAAATTCTGATAGATAACGTGCGATGTGTATTATAAATGTTGATGCAACCTCATCAAAATTAGTATTAGTGTGTAGCGGTGACTTGACTAAAATGTTGTAAAGTGATGGCTTAATCGCAGTTGACGTATTTCTATCTAATCAATAGACACCGGAACACCATATGAAGGCCGAAGCCAAAGATAGCATAACGCAAGTAGTGTGACCTTTGCCACCGTATACAAAGTAAAGGCACCGGGAACCAATCATTTAACACCATTGAGGCTCTTCGTTCAATTTGAAGTGGATATGTGGGTCTACAAAGATGTCGGAATTTCGAGTGTATTCAAAATTGACGCTGAGTTATCCTTACTTCATTAAATCGACAGTCTCTTGGAGTATTCTTTCAAGTCTTGGTAGCGATAGACGGCTGCGTAGAAACTTGCTCAAGGCAGCATCTTGAGATAACCGACTTATGATTTACCTGTATATTGTCAGCTTGGCCATCAGCGAAGCTTTCTTTGCACTATGGAAGATTTTCATTCATCCTTTCCAAACAGAGTCCACAGGAACATCCGGGGCCTTTTCCAACACTTGAAGATGTCCCATGACTCCGTGAGATAATTCCCCAGTCCTCGACATGACTGCGATACAGGCCGACGTCGGAAATCTGGTTGGTGGATATCTTAACAACAGTGGGTGGGTCACCCACGCGTCAACCCAAATATCTATATGGTTTACAGACAGTTGTACCCCATCCTTCTTGAAGCTTCTCACTGTCTTGCAAGGTTTGCCTGCAGCTACGACATAAAACTCATCCTCGCCCTCGGTGACTTTCGCGAGGGACATCGTGGGTGATATTTATACTCGTTATTGAGGGTCATTAACACTGCCACTTATAGCGTGCATTTATCCGGCGAGATTCCGTGCTTCCCGTTTAATTGTATCAAAATTTGTAATAAGAAGAAACCCGACTCAATGATAGTCTAGTGAGGGTAATGGCAAGCAATGTGGTTTCTTCATGCACCCTTGCGACATCAAACGTATCTTCGTAAAATAATCACTACGTTCTACATCAGAACGAGTATGTATGTGATTTCAGTGAGAAAAAAGCTTGAAGGCGTTTGTGACTACTTGCCGCTTAACTTACGTACGAACAATTGTGCGTCACAATTTTGTATTTAATCAGGTGTCTCATTATCAGACCGTGTCAAGTTGCATTGAATTATTCACAAATTACATATAGTACATTTTATGTTTCGAGCACGATAAGCTTGATAGTCTGAGAGCAGTCGGCGGCAGAGCAAGTGGCAAGTAATCGGAACCAAACCCAAAAGAAACCGAACAAAAAATGATGCAATCAGAGAAAGTCAACAAAAAGAATGAAAATATTTGGTTTGGACAAGGGTGAAACGCGGCTTGGTTCAACTCGTTAACTTCAAGAACATGGCTGGATCTAAAGGTCTGTTTGTTAGTACTTATGTGTCATCTAAACACGATGTCAGAATGCAGTCTCAAAATGTTTATCATGAACGGAAGCTTACCAGAGTTTCGGGAGGGCTGATAGCCATGTTACACTCTGAGACGGCCACAGAGGGGGAGTGCTGGCGATGGACAACCAAACCGTTAGTTGGGACCGCTGCAGATCGGATGAGCTCAGGACGAAAAAATCACTGTACGGGAGCGAGAGGAACTTACAGTTACATCGTTTCAGGGCCGCCATTCACCGGATATCACGCATCCCAGCTGATACAGTCCGAGGTAGGCCGCTAACAGAGTTGTCGCGGGAGGGTGGGGTCTAAGCCAAGAAAACCCTACGAAATCGGAGTTAGCAACCCGATATTGACTTCCTGCAAAGAAATATATAGGTGTATAGAGGTGTTAGTGTCTAACTTACGCAATATATAGGATAATAAACAACTCACTGGGTGATAATTTTGAACATTGTCTGAGGTCCACCTGCCAATCTTGAGTCGGCTCAGTACTATGTCGAATTGGCAGAAGTGGGTGCTGACGCAGCCGTGCCTCGGTTACGGTACTGAAACATTTGCGTTACACGAGACCAAAACAAATGAGAATGCGGCGTACTTTAGCAGTCAGGAATTGCCAACCAGGCCTTGAGTGGATGCCCCGGTACCAAGCCGCTGAAAGACCAAGAAAGAGGGAAGATAACGTTAGAAAGGACTACGACGGTTTGAGAGATGGACGTACGTTTAATTATCCACCCCGCAGAACCTCCTCAGTGACGTCTCAGGTGCTTTCACAGCAGGTATTCGGCCTAGGAAACTCCAAAAACACAGTACTCACAAACAGACACAGCTGAACGATAATGAATGGGTCAACATATCGAGAAAGGTGATAAAACAACGCACCCCGTTCTCAAAGATACGAGCCAGAACCAACCGAGTGACCCCACTAGCCCATTAACCAGAGAAATGGATGAAAAGAAAGAAATATAAACATCCAAAGAAAGAAGAAAAAGGAGGAGAACTGGAAAAGAAAGAATTATGTCTGCCCGCTGCCACTACTCCTCGTCCGCCGCTGCCCCTACTATTCGTCCGCCGTTGCCCCTCTTACCCCTGCTTTTGCTTCTGCCCCTGCTTAATCGGCTTTCTTCTCTTTCCGCCGTCGGTTACGTTGCGGTGGAGGCGCAGCCCGAGGCAATGGTTCCATCCGAGCAGCTAGAGGTCCGCCAAGTGTCTTTGACGAACGTTGCAGTGGGTCGTTGGACATGCGGGACTCGTTTTCCAACCTGTCACCACCTCAGATCAGGCGTAAGTGCTGTCGCACCGAGGCATTAGCCACTTGCCTAGATGGTAACAGGTAAGTATAATCGCCAAGATTAATGACACGAAATCATACTTGTCTAACCGTGTTGGCGGTTCTCCTCTGTTATTAAAGGCCTTGTCTCGCCTCTCTTTTCTCTTTGTATCGTAATGGGGCTGAGGTGTTAACGATTTATGTTTGAAACGCTTTTTTCTGCTAAGAAATCAATGTTAGTTGGTGTCAGAAATATGGCCGACAGGATTCACCTGCAACCCGAAGACGTTCCCGCCCCGGAGGACGGATTGTGTGAGACATGCGAACTATCACCATGTCCTTTATACCGGCGCTGGTTCTTAGGGTCGCGCATTGATGCAGGCGACCCGTCAGATTCGGCTTCGTCCCGGTCAGGACGCCTGGGATGTCCATCAGTCGGAGAGCTTGTGCTTGGTGTCACTTTAGGAGCTGCGACCGCTAGGGTGGTCGTCACTTTTGTGTTTAATTTGGTATTAAAATAAGTCACAACTAACGAGGTATTTCTTGATATTTGAAGTCAGGGAAGTCAGGGAAGTCAGGAGGTGAAGACCTTGGCCTCGGCACAGGATCCGGGCTGCTCAGAAGCTCGTCCGGCAAGCACACCGTGCCAAGAACCGTCGTGTGAGGGCAGTTCCTGAATTTAATGAGAGTTAAGGACGTATGAGAGAAAAGTGTGGTGCAACGTACTGCGTACTAGATGATGAGCCGCCCCAGATGCCCCTAGACGACGTGTCTGCATAAACTTCTATATTTGCACAAAATATCAATTTAGTCAATGACACATTAGAATTAAGGAGTAACTACCTTGTCCGTATCCATGATTATTGATCCCTTCACTGACCATCGCGGTGGGGGTAGCGCTAGCGTGCGGGGGGTCGAGTTGGCAAGACACAGCATGGTGAGCGAATGGGACAACCGGGAGCAACGCTGTCACAGGCATATCTGCAATTATCGCGGATTTTGATGAGTTTTTATAGATCCGGGAAAAGGGATGAAGTGTACGAACCAAATGCTGGAGACAAGTCTGTCTGCGCGCCCGTACTGGCGAACACTTTCTGATCAGTGGCTTCATCGTGTTGGTGGATAAGGGAAGATTCTGTGAAAAGTAGGACAGTTAAGTAATATATTATGAAAAGTAAAAATAAACCACACGAACCCGGTACCATATACTCCGATCCATCATCACCGGCAGTTTGTGACTTTGGGCGGATGGTGGTATTCGCCTTGGGAACGATGTGGGGATGGAACGTGCCAGCATTGGGTCCTGCTCAAATTAAGTCAGTATATGATGACATTAATTACACGCGTCGGACAAACCTTGCAAGTGCTGGGAATATGAGCCTGTGAACAGAGATCCATCCAGCATAAGGGGCCCATACTCAGTGTACGAACCAAATGCTGGAGACAAGTCTGTCTGCGTGCTCGTACTGGCGAACACTTTCTGATCAGTGGCTTCATCGTGTTGGTGGATAAGGGAAGATTCTGTGAAAAGTAGGACAGTTAAGTAATATATTATGAAAAGTAAAAATAAACCACACGAACCCGGTACCATATACTCCGATCCATCATCACCGGCAGTTTGTGACTTTGGGCGGATGGTGGTATTCGCCTTGGGAACGATGTGGGGATGGAACGTGCCAGCATTGGGTCCTGCTCAAATTAAGTCAGTATATGATGACATTAATTACACGCGTCGGACAAACCTTGCAAGTGCTGGGAATATGAGCCTGTGAACAGAGATCCATCCAGCATAAGGGGCCCATACTCAGTGTACGAACCAAATGCTGGAGACAAGTCTGTCTGCGTGCTCGTACTGGCGAACACTTTCTGATAAGTGGCTTCATCGTCGTGGTGGAGGAGGGAAGATTCTGTGAATAGTACGACAGTTAAGTAATATATTATGAAAAGTAAAAATAAACCACACGAACCCGGTACCATATACTCCGATCCATCATCACCGCAGTTTGTGACTTGGGTATTGGTCTTGGGACTGATGTGGGGATGGAGCGTCTCATCGTTAGGTCCTGTTTAAATTACGTCAAATAAATATACGATTACATTAATTAAACGATATCGGACAAACCTTGCAAAATGCTCTGCGCAAATGATCCTGTGAACAGGGATCCATCCAGCATGAGAGGGCCGTACTCTCCAAGGTCGACCCCCTTCCCTTTGTCTTCCCACGCGATACGTGGGGTATAGTCCGAATCTTCATCGGAGCCTTTGATGTGACCGTCATCCACATCCACGATTTCATGACCGGCAGTTTGTGACTTGGGGCGGATGGTGGTATT
This sequence comes from Hysterangium stoloniferum, assembly GCA_015178975.1. NCBI lineage: Eukaryota > Fungi > Basidiomycota > Agaricomycetes > Hysterangiales > Hysterangiaceae > Hysterangium > Hysterangium stoloniferum. The sequence goes on from WHVD01000289.1 coordinate 6,078, forward strand.
CGCCTTGGGAACGATGTGAGGATGGAACGTGCCAGCATTGGGTCCTGCTCAAATTAAGTCAGTATATGATGACATTAATTACACGCGTCGGACAAACCTTGCAAGTGCTGGGAATACGAGCCTGTGAACAACGACCCATCCAGCATAAGGGGCCCATACTCTGTGGGATCGACCCCCTTCCCTTTGTCTTCCCACGAGATACGTGGGGTATAGTCCGAATCTTCATCGGAGCCTTTGATGTGACCGTCATCCACATCCACGATTTCATGACCGGCAGTTTGTGACTTGGGGCGGATGGTGGTATTCGCCTTGGGAACGATGTGGGGATGGAACGTGCCAGCATTGGGTCCTGCTCAAATTAAGTCAGTATATGATGACATTAATTACACGCGTCGGACAAACCTTGCAAGTGCTGGGAATACGAGCCTGTGAACAACGACCCATCCAGCATAAGGGGCCCATACTCTGTGGGATTGACTCCCTTTCCCTTGTCTTCCCACGAGATACGAGGGGTAGGGTCGGAATCGGCGTGGGTGCCCTCGACGTCCCCGTCATGCACAGCAGATGATTTATAGGCCGGGTCGTTGCCCTCGACATTCCTGTCATCCACAGCGGGTGGGTGATCATCCGGGATGCCCTCGACATGACCCGCATCCACAGCGGGTGGGTGATCAGCCGGGTCGATGCCCTCGAGATTCCCGTCATCCACCGCCGGTGCGCGATCAGCCACGTGCGCGTTTTGAAAACGAGAGTATATGAAATAGACGATGGCGCAGAATAGCGTGAATACCAGAGCGATGTATATCAAGGCAATACACGCATCGCCGATCACCGCAGCATGTCTATGAAAATCATTGTCAAGTATCTCACTATTGATCGCTGCATATAACACTGACCGTTGCTTGAGCTCACGACAGATCGTCTCCTCGACGTGTACACGCAGGGCGTGTGGCAGGTGCGCGACGCTGCTAGGTTCGCCTTTGAATGCCTTGCTCATCAACACCGTGGCAAGGCTGCCTTTTGAGAATGGATGCAATCTAACGGGAACGTAACCGGTAAGTGACAACATCACAGGCAACAAATAATAGCCACCGCCACTCACACATCGTTGTAGCAAACCGAATATAAGGAGTGTTTCATGTCACTCACTGGAAGCAAACCAAACAACCTTGCAGCCTGCTCTAGGTTTAACTCGATGTTTGCCAATAGCTTGAATCCTGTGACGGCAGCCGCGACGGGCCTGAAACCTTGGTTGAAACGCGGGAGCTGGTAGCCAAGTAATATGGATATATCCGTCAGTATATCCAACACCTTGAACTGCGTATCCGAGACGCAGTGGTGAAGGATTACTGATAATATTCTTTGCAAGGCGGTGTTGACATTGGTGCTGTGGCAGTAATATGAGTATGGTGGAATGGGAGAAAGAAGGGCAGATACACATACAAACACAGGAACATTTCTAGGATTATCACGGCCGTCAGAGTGATTCCGCTCCGGACCACAATAGTTTTGGTGAAGCTGAGGGGCTTCATCGTTGGTGTGAAAGTTATGATTTTTGGATTCGGTGGTGGGGTGGTAAGGAACAAGGCTATACCAATGGGCAATATTAGAGCGCCAAAAATATCAATTGATAGCATTAGGAACCATGCATCCAAACTTGGAAGATCAAGAAATGCGGGGCAGTTTGTATAGATATTTATCAAGGCAATGAATAGTGATTGCCAAGTGTCCCGCACAGCCTGACGCGTTTTTCTTAAGATAGATCAAGCTATAAAATTCCGTTGATTATGTATTAAAAAAAAAGTATGGGTTGGGTTAATGTCAATGCACAAACTACAATGGTTCAATAAGCTTGTAATGAAGTACTTGTACGAATCAATGTGTCAGTCAGTGCATCACCTTCTGACATGATAGGTTTGGTGATAGTTTGGGTATACATGGGTTAAATCAGGGATCACCCCACTGAGTATGGACAAAGTACAAATCGGTAAACTATTTTTTTTTCCTTTTGACATCAGCGGAATGACGATAATTCAGAATTATTTATGGACAAAAATAAGGGTATTTATCTTTATTGTTTTAGATGTAATTAAACCATATAGGCCGATACCCTACACAACTTCTATTTGGCCATAGACGCAGAAAGACCAGACGGTTGAGAAACGAAGCAACGATGTGTGATCGGGATCGCCTGTTTTAAGCGGTGGAAGGATGCTTCTTGATGGCGCTTAATCTGACATGGGTGCCTGTGGGACATGATAAGCTAGTCGCTAATGTTCATGTCGGTCATGGGAGGCCGTGACTCGTGTATAGTATTTGAGCCGATTTTCGGACGTCTCGGGGATCAAATTCTTTATTTGCCCCTGCTTTTTGAATTGTGGATTTAATACGGAGACATCGACTCTATTTTTAGCTTGGCTTCTTTCTCCACTACGAGTGGTCACACTGGTCACAATCACACGAGGCTTGGAGCACCCATCAAATGGTGGAGGATCGCCAGGAGGGCTGAAACAGCCGAAATACATGGCTCAAGTGCGGAGGAAACGGGTTTCTTCAGTCCCGGTACTTACCAATGGAATTGCGTTAGACGAGACCAAAACAAATGAATGCTACGTACTTCAGCAGTCAGGAATTGCAAGCAAGGCCTTGCGTGGATTCCCCGTTTCCTCCGCACTTGAGCCATGTATTTCGGCTGTTTCAGCCCTCCTGGCGATCCTCCACCATTTGATGGGTGCTCCAAGCCTCGTGTGATTGTGACCAGTGTGACCACTCGTAGTGGAGAAAGAAGCCAAGCTAAAAATAGAGTCGATGTCTCCGTATTAAATCCACAATTCAAAAAGCAGGGGCAAATAAAGAATTTGATCCCCGAGACGTCCGAAAATCGGCTCAAATACTATACACGAGTCACGGCCTCCCATGACCGACATGAACATTAGCGACTAGCTTATCATGTCCCAAAGGCACCCATGTCAGATTAAGCGCCATCAAGAAGCATCCTTCCACCGCTTAAAACAGGCGATCCCGATCACACATCGTTGCTTCGTTTCTCAACCGTCTGGTCTTTCTGCGTCTATGGCCAAATAGAAGTTGTGTAGGGTATCGGCCTATATGGTTTAATTACATCTAAAACAATAAAGATAAATACCCTTATTTTTGTCCATAAATAATTCTGAATTATCGTCATTCCGCTGATGTCAAAAGGAAAAAAAAATAGTTTACCGATTTGTACTTTGTCCATACTCAGTGGGGTGATCCCTGATTTAACCCATGTATACCCAAACTATCACCAAACCTATCATGTCAGAAGGTGATGCACTGACTGACACATTGATTCGTACAAGTACTTCATTACAAGCTTATTGAACCATTGTAGTTTGTGCATTGACATTAACCCAACCCATACTTTTTTTTTAATACATAATCAACGGAATTTTATAGCTTGATCTATCTTAAGAAAAACGCGTCAGGCTGTGCGGGACACTTGGCAATCACTATTCATTGCCTTGATAAATATCTATACAAACTGCCCCGCATTTCTTGATCTTCCAAGTTTGGATGCATGGTTCCTAATGCTATCAATTGATATTTTTGGCGCTCTAATATTGCCCATTGGTATAGCCTTGTTCCTTACCACCCCACCACCGAATCCAAAAATCATAACTTTCACACCAACGATGAAGCCCCTCAGCTTCACCAAAACTATTGTGGTCCGGAGCGGAATCACTCTGACGGCCGTGATAATCCTAGAAATGTTCCTGTGTTTGTATGTGTATCTGCCCTTCTTTCTCCCATTCCACCATACTCATATTACTGCCACAGCACCAATGTCAACACCGCCTTGCAAAGAATATTATCAGTAATCCTTCACCACTGCGTCTCGGATACGCAGTTCAAGGTGTTGGATATACTGACGGATATATCCATATTACTTGGCTACCAGCTCCCGCGTTTCAACCAAGGTTTCAGGCCCGTCGCGGCTGCCGTCACAGGATTCAAGCTATTGGCAAACATCGAGTTAAACCTAGAGCAGGCTGCAAGGTTGTTTGGTTTGCTTCCAGTGAGTGACATGAAACACTCCTTATATTCGGTTTGCTACAACGATGTGTGAGTGGCGGTGGCTATTATTTGTTGCCTGTGATGTTGTCACTTACCGGTTACGTTCCCGTTAGATTGCATCCATTCTCAAAAGGCAGCCTTGCCACGGTGTTGATGAGCAAGGCATTCAAAGGCGAACCTAGCAGCGTCGCGCACCTGCCACACGCCCTGCGTGTACACGTCGAGGAGACGATCTGTCGTGAGCTCAAGCAACGGTCAGTGTTATATGCAGCGATCAATAGTGAGATACTTGACAATGATTTTCATAGACATGCTGCGGTGATCGGCGATGCGTGTATTGCCTTGATATACATCGCTCTGGTATTCACGCTATTCTGCGCCATCGTCTATTTCATATACTCTCGTTTTCAAAACGCGCACGTGGCTGATCGCGCACCGGCGGTGGATGACGGGAATCTCGAGGGCATCGACCCGGCTGATCACCCACCCGCTGTGGATGCGGGTCATGTCGAGGGCATCCCGGATGATCACCCACCCGCTGTGGATGACAGGAATGTCGAGGGCAACGACCCGGCCTATAAATCATCTGCTGTGCATGACGGGGACGTCGAGGGCACCCACGCCGATTCCGACCCTACCCCTCGTATCTCGTGGGAAGACAAGGGAAAGGGAGTCAATCCCACAGAGTATGGGCCCCTTATGCTGGATGGGTCGTTGTTCACAGGCTCGTATTCCCAGCACTTGCAAGGTTTGTCCGACGCGTGTAATTAATGTCATCATATACTGACTTAATTTGAGCAGGACCCAATGCTGGCACGTTCCATCCCCACATCGTTCCCAAGGCGAATACCACCATCCGCCCCAAGTCACAAACTGCCGGTCATGAAATCGTGGATGTGGATGACGGTCACATCAAAGGCTCCGATGAAGATTCGGACTATACCCCACGTATCTCGTGGGAAGACAAAGGGAAGGGGGTCGATCCCACAGAGTATGGGCCCCTTATGCTGGATGGGTCGTTGTTCACAGGCTCGTATTCCCAGCACTTGCAAGGTTTGTCCGACGCGTGTAATTAATGTCATCATATACTGACTTAATTTGAGCAGGACCCAATGCTGGCACGTTCCATCCCCACATCGTTCCCAAGAAACCGAATATAAGGAGTGTTTCATGTCACTCACTGGAAGCAAATCAAACAACCTTGCAGCCTGCTCTAGGTTTAACTCGATGTTTGCCAATAGCTTGAATCCTGTGACGGCAGCCGCGACGGGCCTGAAACCTTGGTTGAAACGCGGGAGCTGGTAGCCAAGTAATATGGATATATCCGTCAGTATATCCAACACCTTGAACTGCGTATCCGAGACGCAGTGGTGAAGGATTACTGATAATATTCTTTGCAAGGCGGTGTTGACATTGGTGCTGTGGCAGTAATATGAGTATGGTGGAATGGGAGAAAGAAGGGCAGATACACGTACAAACACAGGAACATTGCTAGGATTATCACGGCCGTCAGAGTGATTCCGCTCCGGACCACAATAGTTTTGGTGAAGCTGAGGGGCTTCATCGTTGTGGTGAAAGTTATGATTTTTGGATTCGGTGGTGGGGTGGTAATGGAACAAGGCTATACCAATGGGCAATATTAGAGCGCCAAAAATATCAATTGATAGCATTAGGAACAATGCATCCAAACTTGGAAGATCAATAAATGTGGGGCAGTTTGTATAGATATTTATTAAGGCAATGAATAATGATTGTCAAGTGTCCCGCACAGCCTGACCCGTTTTCTTAAGATAGATAAAATTCCGTTGATTATGTATTTAAAAAAAAGTATGGGTTGGGTTAATGTCAATGCACAAACTACAATGGTTCAATAAGCTTGTAATGAAGTACTTGTACGAATCAATGTGTCAGTCAGTGAATCACCTTCTGACATGATAGGTTTGGTGATAGTTTGGGTATACATGGGTTAAATCAGGGATCACCCCACTGAGTATGGGCAATGTACAAATCGGTGAACTATTTTTTTTTCCTTTTGACATCAGCGGAATGACGATAATTCAGAATTATTTATGGACAAAAATAAGAGTATTTATCTTTATTGTTTTAGATGTAATTAAACCATATAGGCCGATACCCTACACAACTTCTATTTGGCCATAGACGCAGAAAGACCAGACGGTTGAGAAACGAAGCATCGATGTGTGATCGGGATCGCCTGTTTTAAGCGGTGGAAGGATGCTTCTTGATGGCACTTAATCTGACATGGGTGCCTTTGGGACCCATGATAAGCAAGTCGCTAATGTTCATGTCGGTCATGGGAGGCTGTGGGCTGTGCTACGTGACTCGTGTGAGCCGATTTTCGGACGTCTCGGGGATCAAATTATTTATTTACCCCTGCTTTTTGAATTGTGGATTTAATACGGAGACATTGACTCTATTTGTAGCTTGGCTTCTTTCTCCACTACGAGTGGTCACACTTCGACTTATCTATTGTTTCCATTGTACAAGTCAAAACCGGCGAAAATGCCACCTATTTGAATAACCGTCGATTTTTGATGGGTTGCGCCTGCGTAGCCTGACTTGGTTTTTAACCCAAACATAAGGAAAACTCATGCAAACTCGTAGAAAACGCAAAAGAGATATTCCACCTTCCCAGGACCAAGTCGACATTAGGATGTAATGTTGACTTTTCTGGGATTTTGGGTTAGCGACGGATTGCAAGTATTAGGGCTTGGGTCGCAGCATTGGGGATTCACCGCGTACTATGGGTTATATAAGGTCTATTTGTACTTATTTAGTCCTTATCCGTTTACAACGGAGTACTGCCACCTCACTCAGACAAACGGAAAGTTATACGGTCTAGGAACAGCACCACGAAAACTTAACATGTAAGACTTCAAGCGACACTCTTGTACGTTGTGCTGTGAGAACTAAGTGAAAGAACAATACTAAGGTAATGGTAATAAGTAAAAGAGTTAGGAATGCATAGTAGTAAGTATCTCACCTCAGTATTTGCACGCTGTATGCCAAATAGCTGAGGTGAAGTTGACTGGGATGGCTTGTATTTAAGCTAACTCGGAACAAAGAGAAAATGAGAACAATAGCATGGAATGTGTACTAGAATGTTCTGGAGAAATATTTGCATGTGACAAAAGGAAACAATAAAGGAGTACAACAAAGGAAGGCTTTTGTCTTATGGGCTGGTACGTCATGACCTTACCATAAAGGGACTATTGCGTGCTTGCTATTCTAACATGTGCGACCAAAATTTCCTCAACAAACTGTCTCTTTCAGCGTCGTTTGCCTTGCAGCTGAATTTCGGCAACATTGGGCGCCCCGCCGGGACCGAAGCCCCACCTCCTTATCTTCCCGATTTCACCCAATTGAGCTCGTGACTGTACAGCCTTTGTTTCGCTTCCGCCAGCAGTTGCAACGAAATTAAAGATGCGCCCCGCCCATCGGGGCATCGTGCTATGTTCCTACCATCCGCTGGGCATGGCGTTTCCGGTTGTGAGTTACCCCCGAATTTTCCCTAAATTATCTATCATGAGGCTCTTTGCACATCTGTTGCATCTAAACACTCAACAGATGTAACCAATCCGGATAATACCTTGTGACGAAGTTTCGACAATCAGCAGGACACATGATTCGCGAATTTCACTTGTAAGCTTATGATTGGCGAAGAGAACCCAACTCTATAAATCATATTAATGATAAGAGATCACGTGCCGTACAATTTTTTTTTTTTTTGTTTTTTTGATATATTTGTATCCCGCTTCAAGTAACAAGGACTAACTGCGGCCAGGGGCATGGTGTCCCCACTAAACTATGCTACGGAATTACGAAGTGCCGAGTGAGCTACATGGGTATGAGGGATTTTGGTGGGAGGGAAGCAGTCTGGGTTTTCGGTGTGAGGTGGGAAGTGGGGGTTGTACGCACAAAAAGAAAGAGACACAAGAGGATAATACAAGGATGCGAAGGGGATATAAGTACGCGAAGGAAATACAAATAGCTAGAAGGAGACTTTTCTGTGTCCAGGAGATAGGAGGCGTAGGTCAAGCGGGAGGTCCGTGGCAAGGTAGGGGGCCTCTAGGGTGGGTCGTGAGTCTGTGTGGTTTCAGGCGTGCCAGGTTGGGTCGAAATGGGGTTCTGAGGTCTATTAGGCTGTTTCGCAAAGGCAGCAGTTTGGCAAATGAACTTAGAAACCGCCCTGAGCCCCGACTTCGTGCCGTACAAAATATATCCCCTTGTAGACACGTAAGCCGCAAGATCACAACAACATTGGGCTACCTGAGAGCTCTGTCTGCGGCTCTAGATAGCGTATTAGTCTTCAGTCAATAATACAGCGCATGTTATACTCAAATGATGTGTGAGGAGCTGAGCTCCGCTTTTTGTCGAATCAGAAATGATCTCTACACGTACCTGTGATGCATTGGTAAGCAACATTTTATCAATTATTTTTGGCAAAACTGACGATCACCCTAGCGACGGCAGCTCCTAAAGTCTTACCAAGCACAAAGTCTCTGACAGATGGCCATCCCAGGCGTCTTTACCGGGACGACGCCGAATCTGACGGGTCGCCTGCATCAATGCACAACCCGAAGAGTCAGCGTCGGTATAAAGGACATAGTGATGGTTAGCATGTCTCAAACAATCCGTCCTCCGGGGCGGGAACATCTTCGGCTTGCGGGTGAGTCCCATCGGCTATATTTCTTACACCAACTAACATTGACTTCTTAACAGGACAAAGCATTTCACACATAACTCGTTAAAACCTCAACCCATAATGAGAGAAAGAGGAAGGCGAGGCGAGACAAGGCCTTCATTGACAGAGGAGAATCGTCAGACACGTAATATTTCGTTTCTTTAATTTTGGCGATGACACTCACCTTTCATCATCTAGGCGGGCGCCGACTGCCTCAGTGAGACAGCACTTACGCCTGAACTTGAGTGGTAACAGGTTGGAAAACCAGCCCCGCACGTCCAAATACCCACCGCAGCGTTCGGCAAAGACACTTGGCGGACCTCTAGCTACTCGGATGAAACCATTGCCTCCGGCTGCACATCCACCACAAGCTAACCGACGGCGGAAAGAGAGGGCAAGAGGGGAGGAAGCCTTGGACGAACGGTAAGGGCAACGGCGGACGAGTAGTAGTGTCAGAGGCCAGAAATACTTCTTTTTTTTCCAGTTCTCCTTGTTCTTTCTTTTGATATTTCTACTTCTTTTGTTTTATCCATTTCTCTGGTTCATGGGCTAGTGGAGTCACTCGGTTGGTTCTGGCTCGTATCATTGAGAACGGGGTGCGTTGTTTATCACCTTTCTCGATATGCTGACCCATTGATTATCGTCCAGCTGTGTCTTCGGAGTTTCCTAGGCCTAATACCTGCTGTGAAAGCACTTGAGACGTCACTTAGGAGGTGCTGCGTGGTGGATAATTAAAGTACGACCATCTCTTAAACCGTCGTAGTCCTTTCTAATGTTATCTTCCCTCTTTCTTCGTCTTTCAGCGGCTTGGTGAAACGGGGAATCCACGCAAGGCCTTGCTTGTAATTCCTGACTTCTGAAGTACGTAGCATTCATTTGTTTTGGTCTCATCTAACGCAATTTCTTCAGTCCCGTAACCGAGGCACGACTGCGTCAGCACCCACCCCCGGCAATTTGACATAGTACTGAGCCGACTCAAGATTGGATGGTGGACCTTCGGGAATGTTCAAAATTAGCACTAAATGAGTTGTCTAGTATCCTATATATTGCATAAGTTAGAGACTAACACCTCTGTACATTTCTTTGCAGGACGTCAATACTGGGCTACTAACACCGATGTCGTAGGGCTTGCCTGGCTTCGACCCCGGCCTGCCGCGAAGACACTGTTGGCCTACCCTTCGAAACTGGTCTGCGCATTTATCCAAAAACGACAACTTGCACAATCAGAACTCACTCTCAGCGTTGGACCCGAGCAAATCCTTCACCTCCATAAAAGTGACCCAGTCATCTCTTGGGAAAACTTGTGTCAGGTCCATGTTGTCCATAGGTTTGCATCTACACTTGTTCTTGTTTCCATTTCATTCAGGGAATTGACCTTGTGATTTGATTCTCTAATAAATTATGTTCTGAAATAAAGAAAGATCTAGTTATAGTGATATTTACTTAAGAGACATGAAAGGATTTGCAGTGGAGGGGTAGATTGTTAAGTGTGGGGCTCACAGGTGGGTCTCTAGGTGAAACCTACAGAAGTTCCAGGAAAGGACTTGGCTTCACCTTATATGCTGCACCCCTGTAAGATTGGATTGTCCAACTTCAGATGGGACCAGATGGGAAACCCATGGGTTCTGAGAATACACTGAGGGCAGATACTAAGCCAAAGCTAAGTTGATTTTCTGATCAGATTGTAAGTACAGGTAGTAGCTAGACTACATAGACTAGTAGATTATTGTACTACATATCCAGAGATACAAAAAGACATAACAGACATACAATAAGACAATAAACCAGACATCAAACTGATTCAGAACAAGGGGCAGACTGAACCAGATGTCAGATAGGCCAGGACAGATTTGTGCGTCGCGACATCACAACATTTCATTTACCCCACAAAAATCATAACTGACTAAATCACCCACAACCGCCTTCCTTTTATGAATATCAGATACGGCTTCTCGGGTGTTGCATCCACCAAGATGCATGTATTAAAAATAGTATGAGTTGACTCTATTGCAATACACAATATACAAGGATTTAATAAGCTTGTAATGAGGGTGTTGTGTCTCAATATCTTGTGTCAGTTAGTGTAGCACTTCCTGACAATATAGGTTGGATGCTCTGGGAGGTGTATAGTGGTTCTGACACACATTAACCTCCAAATGCACAGTCCACAATTAGCATCTTCATATGAAAAGTTGCAATAATTGGTGGACTCCCCCTATAAAAAGGTGTGTTTCATCATCAAATTTAACAGCATGGTTTCGAGATATTGCTAGAGCTGTGTTGAAGTTTTAGGGGACAACACAAATATGCATATGGCGTCATTGTCACGTCATGTTGATTGGAGGACATCACATCCCCTATTTTGGAGTATTTGCTGCTTGAAAACCTTCTTAGGTGACAGCACGCTTCTCACCTATCATTTGCCCATCGTAAGGTATGTTCACAATATTTTACCTGCCAGCACCGTCTTACATCCGCCTATGACACTTTCCTACCAGCCCGATCCTGACGCAGACGCTTCCAAATTTGGATCTCCTAGCGTCTGGGGAAGGAATAATCAAGTCGACTGACTCTAGCTGATGAATGGGGCGGAATGTCTGAACAGGACAAAGAGTAAGGTAAGGCCGGGACTTCTCAGAGTCGATTTTATCGAGGTACGTAAGGGTCGAACTTGGAATATCTTCCATTGCTGCGTGTCCATTCAAAATTTGTATTAATAAATTGAACACGTAATGCCATGTCAGGTAATCCTTGCTTCCACTAGCCTCGTTATTATCTGTCTTGTTGAGTGGAATGTTTCGCCCCAGGCTCACACTAGTGATGCAGATAATTTCAATAATTACTCAAGTTCCCATCGCTAACGTCACCTTTAAGAGCCGATATAGATGCACAACGACTCATCCCGCTCAACTGTTCCGGGTTAAAATTAGGCGAATTATTTTGGAACGAACACCTAGCATCATAGTATTACTATGCTGACCTGTAACCTGTGACGTTTTAATGGAAAATATCGAAAGGAATTGGTCTATCGTTCGGCCTAGGGATGGCAGGTATGTTTACACACTCTCAAAAATAATCACATCCCTAACAGCATATGTAGCTCCAAATACCAAAAAGTAAACATTGAACAGCTCCCATATGATATTCATCTCTCCATCTTTAATGCCCTCCAAGTCGAAGACGCCGTCTCCCTTGCAATAACCTGCTGGGTGATGTGGGATGCTCTACCAGCGGCAATGGAAATTGTCCTCTTTCCTCTTGCGGCCCACCATCGCATTATTTGTGTCGGAAATTACGTTTTGAATGATCTGAGGAAGAGTTTGCCGAAGTTTTGGAAGCAGAAGGTCTGTATTCGTGGATTCGTGAGTTTGAAGACTGGGACGAAGACAATGGTATATTTCCAACACGTATATGGGGTTCTAATTACACGCTACCGATGCACCAGTGGAAGATGTGACGACAACGCAGGGGAAGGAACGCGCGGTGAAATCAAGACACATGAACCAGGAACGGATGGAATGTTCGTTGATCGAGCTGCGCATTGTGTCATAATGTTGAATGAGAGAGACAAGAATGGCGATGGAGTAGAGCTTGTGCACTGTGGTACACGGGGATTCGGGGTCGGACGGTCCAGCTTCAGAGTCAACTCCATTATTCCTTCGCCAGACGTCAGGAGAGCCCGACCTGGCCTCGTGTGCCACACATTGAGACTGGTAGAACAATCCCTTGCACAACAGATTGGTAATTGAAGGATGAGCTTAAAGTAATCAGATGAAGTGGAGTGATCGCTGATTGTGCGGCTTGATCTTGTCAAAAGCAAAATAAATATAAAAATTGGGCTCACCTTTTTTTGGAAACACCACGAGTAATATCGTACCCGTGCTTGTATATCCTAGGGTAGCATGGATTGGCGGTAAAATAGTGGAGCCCTTGGTAAAAAAAAAAAAACTATTCCTGATCAATCCGGTGGTTTTAAGAGGATTAAAGTACAATATACACAACTGGATCGTAATGTGACTATACCCTGCAGAACATGCACAAACGGCATCCGGCCGGACATGAGTACATTACAGTAAATTTGATTACCTGTTGAATGATTACCTCTCCTTTAGTTTCAATTACCCCGTAGATTCTCGGCTCAATAGAGCCGCATGGCTGGTGGGAGATATGTTCTTAAACAACGCCTACTTTTCAACAAACGTCAGCCACACACAAGAGGTCCCACATGAAACACTCCTTGATACATTTACATCGATCAGAAGTTAGGTCACAAATTGGTTCTTTGTACATACGGACATCAGGGTGAAACAATATTGTATAATTTTTTCTGGACGCGGCGCCGAGGCTGCAGACTGATATGTGTGACGCGTCGCTTCGTCCAGCTTTTTTTTAAAACCCCGCTTTCCCAATCTATAAAAGATAGATCCCAAACTTGTTTTTCGCCATCAACAACTTATCAACTGCCTCACCTGACGCCTCTTCTGAAACAACATTCTTCTCTTGCCAAATGGGACAGTATTGGCATATGTTTGTAGATATTTTCAATAATTGTTACTCAAGTTGCCATCGCTAACGTTACCCTTAAGAGCCGATATAGATGCACAACGACTCATCCCGCTCAACCGTTCCGGGTTGAAATTAGGCGAATTATTTTGGAACGAACAACCTAACATCATAGTATTACTATGCTGGCCTGTAACGTGTGATGTTTTAATGGAAAATATCGAAAGGAATTGGTCTATCGTTCGGCCTAGGATGGCAGGTATGCCCACACTCTCTCAAAAATAATCACATCCCTAACAGAATATGTAGTTCCAAATACCCAAAAATTAAAATTGAACAGCTCCCATGTGATATTCATCTCTCCATCTTTAATGCCCTCCAAGTCGAAGACACCGTCAGGGGCATAACTACGGAAGCTAGCCTGGAAGAGATGGGTGTCACACAGGCGATATTATCGCGAATTTGCTGGTCTCATGATCGCTCTTCGTCTATGGCCTATCAAGGAGACATCCACCGTGGTATCTGGCGGGCGATCGTATTCACATCATGTGTGAGAATCGACACGATGTCGTCTTGATGGCGGAATCGAAGGATCCTTCCAAAGCACCCTGGAAGGACGTCACAGAAGCGTGTGTCCAGATGCTCCTTGATATCCGGAGTGCTGGCATCTCGGCGCACTAACTCAGTATTCATTATCCTAGCCCCCCATGTTCGGTGGATGTATATGACTATGGAATTAGACAAGCGCTTTGCAACGGTTTGAATTTTTTGTCATTCCTGAGTTTCAAACTGGAAGATTGGTTAGACATTTTTTAGTCCAGTACCGAGAGCGACACAATTCCTCGTCGATTACAGTTACAGTTATATAATTGGTAATATATACGTTATAAGAAACATTGAGGAATTATACACAAAAGGAGTCATCCCCATCAACAACCCCGTATATACTGTGAGCTGCATGTGAAACCACATGCACACTCAACCGTTTTGATCAACATATTTCCACATTGGAATCGTACAGAAAGTCTTCATTCGCCCCACATTTCACTGGGTGAAAAGGTCTTTGGTCAAAATAGATATTGGCTTTTCTCCGCCACCGATTGTAGCATGTCAAGTCCTGAAAACGGTGCGTGGATCAGGACAAGGCTGAAGAGTACGTGTTATTATTTGAAACTATTATAAAAAGGATGTTCAGTGACACAACTACCCAGGCAATTAATGGGGCTCCGTGGACGAAGATTGAACTGCATAGCACCGGAAAGGATAGTGCCCTAATCGCCGAAGCATTGACTAAACTCATTCGCAATCTGTCGTTCGAAATCCTACAAGAGCATGGACCTTCTCTCACTATTCCCGCCACACTCGCAGAACCGTGACCACGAATAAACTCAGTCTCTTATATTGGGTGTATAACGGACCGGCAAATAGCATGCTAGATCTATGATTTATATACCTGAGGTAGAACGGTGTGAGGGTGAAGCAATGTCACAGGAGCTGTACGCGTGATGAGTCACGATTGGTCGCTCATTCACACAGATTTGCACGATTTGTCACAAATGATTTGTGACAACTGGGGATGATTGTTGTGCTAAATGTGTACAAATTGGTTCAGGGGTTTTCACCTTAAAAGACCTTCAAGGAAATACAGGTGAAACTGTCAAGATTTCACGAACACATTTCCATAGTGTTTGTGACCAAGGAAACCTTTGTTGAAATATATAACTTTTTCAATGATTTCAAACACAGTTAGATTCTACGTTTCTTGAAAGTTTTCCCTTCGACAAAACTTTAAGAAAAACCTTGTCTTGGCATAGGGTTTTTTTGCATAGAAACTCCCGGTTTTCATTGAATTCTCTGAAGGGCAGGATTATGTAGAAATTGGGAAGGGGGTGGAATACAGAGCATACTAGGTGCAAGACTGGGAGGTCTGTATGTACTTAACCAGGGATCCAGTTCTAAAACAAGTGGAGCTTGACTTCCACACAAATTGTCTGGTTGCTCTGGTATTTCAAGCAAACAAGAAGTACATATCAAAACTATAAGTCAATCAACACTTAGCTAGTAACTAGAGGGCCCAAGTCTAAGGCTGAAGGTGGGCTAAATCGCAGGCTGGCCAAAGGGCTAAGTACTTGTGTTAAGCTTTTGTGAAGACTAGAACAGGGTGACTAAAGTCAATATTCAAACTGAGGAATAATAGAGTCCAAGTAAAGGAATTTATACTACCTAGCCCCACAGAATGGTACAGGACATGATGGTGTTTCAAAGTGGAATTACAAGCATAGTTGGAAGAGTGAAATGTGGCAAACAGGTAACAGGTCAAAATGATTAATATATAGATTTAACAAAACAATAGGAATTCAAAAGAAAGTGAATGTTACAAGTAAAAGATACAAGGAATAGGGAAAGGCCATCATGTGTGACCCTAAAAAGAAATCACTCAACAAATGTGTTGTTGGGACACCATTGTAGAGGCACTGAATGGCAGATCGCTGGTAAGGTGAATACTACAGATGTGGTTCTGAGAAAAGGTGGCCCCTAACAGAAATACACGGTTTTCAATTGGTTTTCCTAACACATTATCAAGGTCTCCATCAAATATAGAGTAGCCGGCCATCTTTACTACTTGCTTTCCAAAACCCAAGGGCTATCTTGGGTGCCAATGTGTCATTCTCCTCGAGGCACCACGTCGCGTTTCCCTCCTCGCATGTCGAAAACTTGGACCTTTTCCATAGTAAAACCCAACCTCATGTTTGAATATTTATCCACTATTTAAATCTGAACAGGCACTAAGATAATGTTAGCGTATCCGCTTCGTTTCAGCTACCAGTTCGCCATTTGTCTCCACCACTACATCATGAGTAACGAGAATGGAAAATTCCTGTTTTACAGGGAGAGTGGCACCTTCACAGATACTCGGAAGGCGACTAAGATTCCAATTATAGATGCCTCCAGCTCCCTCGCGATGGACAAGAACCTGACGAGATTACAGTAGAGCGCGTCGAGTTTATCAAGATGGGATGGTGCCTATCCAAAGCATGAATTTCTTTTATGCCATCTCATTGAACAAACCGAAAGCCCCCAGGAAACTCCTAAATGACTTGAGAAGGAGAAGAACGAGGAACATCATGCATCTAACCCTCCCAAACTGTTCCTCCTACCCCTAATTTCCCTCTTAGCTACTTTCTGGGGAAATTGCTTCCAACCCCGACATAGGATCCATGAAAAGAGCAGAAAGTCTCCGTCTCGTTCTTTGACCGATATATCCGTCGACATTTCCATCTTGTCATCTTCCCAGGACATCTGAGACGAGTTCCAATTTTGTTCTGACGGTACTACTGCCTTCCTTGAGCCATTGCCGGAGTTTGACATGATCGAATCATTGGATCTGAGGAGTATTAGAGAGCCATTCACTCTATCAAAGCTTGTTACTTAGGTCAAAGTCGTCCGCCTTCAGCCGTTGACTACACCATAATACCTAACAAATGCCATTGGTTCGCGTATGTGCTTATCGTGCCATTCAATCGCACACACATGTCAGAGCTGTTGTCAAACCTTCGAAGAGGAAGTTGGGTACTTGTTAACTTACTATTTTGCCTTATTGCCAAACGATCCCCATGGGCACACAAGGCCGCAAGCCTGAGGACATGTTACAACCATTTGAAAAAGCGTGGGTGGCGGGAAAAGCAAGAATTCGGCAATACAACGAGCACAAATCTGTAGTGGTGGTGATAATTGGGGAACGGTCTCGAATAAGCAAGTTCTCATCTCATCATGTATCCAGGAAGCAATAAAGAAGTCCGAAGAGAGAAGGAAAGAGACCGAGAGGCTCAGGGAGGAGAAAAAGAGGCTCGAGGAGGTACGTATTGTAATACACTGTTGGATAATCGATGACTTATCCGAGAAGATAGCCGAGAATGAAAGGAAGGATCAGAAGAGGCTTGAAGAGGTACGTATTGTGAGATATGGTTGGATAACGATGACTTATTCCAGTAGATAGCCGAGAATGAAAGGGAGAAGAAGAGGAAGATCGAAGAGGAATACATCGCATTTAAAATAGCCTACGAAGAAGAAAGGAATAATAACAATAGTGATCGAGGATATTCCTGTGCACGCTCTTGTGCGTAGGCTGTGA
Source organism: Hysterangium stoloniferum (assembly GCA_015178975.1). Classification (NCBI taxonomy): domain Eukaryota; kingdom Fungi; phylum Basidiomycota; class Agaricomycetes; order Hysterangiales; family Hysterangiaceae; genus Hysterangium; species Hysterangium stoloniferum. The sequence goes on from WHVD01000289.1 coordinate 23,474, forward strand.
TGGACTGGAACTCTCATATTTACTTGCAGCTCATTTTGATTTCCCCATGGTCGCTTTCCGTTATAACGTCATGCTTCCTATGCTGTTTTCGCTTTCATAGGATCAGTCCTTTACCCTTGTCTACAAACGCCCATCTCCATTGGTAGGCTGGCCGTCACTTAGTACGCAGGTTGTACATCGGGTGTATCTGGGACTCGTAAACCTATATTCATCGTCTGCTAAATAGAAGGGGTGCCAGAGTTCATCTCAATCGTTCGCTGTTCGTCCTGGAAACCAAAATGATGCGACAGATTTGCCACGTAAGTAAATCAAAGGCAGTTCGCATCCAAGTTGTTTTCCCTTCAAGTTTATGGTAATCCCACATAGCGCATATCAGTGGCATAGACTAACCATAATTCATTGCTTTACAGAGGATTCTAGGTAATATACGTACCTGAACCGTCTACAATGGTCATAGATCTCCTGATTTCTGATGTGCAAGTCTAGAAATCATCGTTGGAGCCTTTGTTTAAATCCCTCCTCCACTGTTAAAACTGTGCACAAAAACGTACATTGCCTCGAGCTCCCAACCTTGATCAAACAGATTCATATAACCCCAAAGGTAGACGGAGGTCATCGGGGATTGAAAATTTGTAATAGTTGATCATGGTTATTTAGTAGTTTATCTGCCTGACCGGCTTGTTGGCATTTGGTAGTCGCCTACATGGCCACCATCACCGGGATGGTTCAAAGGGGCCAGAGGAAGTTTGAGGTCTAGTGAGAGGTAGGATATGTTGTTAACACTTAACAGAACAAGACGTGGTAAAGAAAATAACTGTTTGAGACCGGGCCAACTGCAAAGATCTCATGTATGAGTAGAGATCCTCGATGGAGAGGATATGGTGTTTTCCGACAGGCTAAATCCTGGCGTTATCGAAGGGGATACGATACGTTGCTTGTCAACCTTTTCAAAGCCACGCTTGGAAACGAGGATGCGGACAGATAGCGGGTTTCATACGCTGGGGGTAATATACTAGTCACAGATAGCGGCTGGAGATTAGATCAGTTGAGGAAGAAGCATAAGCGAAAGAAACACGCACCCACATGTGACGTACGGGACTAAGAAACCGTTGGGAATCCGGAGGGTATGTTTTGCATGATTTAAGGACTCCATTGATACTGCTAAAAATGTGCAGCGTCACGATCAGCCATCAATCTAAGCAATTAACTATGTACTCCCTCGCAATACGGACAACGAAATATATATTTGCTTTCTTTTGTGAGAGCGTAGAGAGCGCTAGCGGTGTCTGTAATGGCATGCTTCAGACGCATGTCCTCACTCCCTGTCCACCCCCTCACGAAGGTCCTATCGGCTCGGACCTCCCGTTTTGACCATGTGCAACTGGGTGATAGAGTCTTTAGCGTGCATTTTTATATACGTAAATTATGACAAAAAGAGAGAGAGAGAGAGGGAGAGAGAGGGAGAGAGAGAGATAGAATCAGTCCCGAAAGATGGGGAATTGAAAGTGTAACATAGACTCCCTAGAGTAACAAAACCAACCATCACACAATTCTGCATGACTTGGTTTTTAACCCAAACATAAGGAAGACTCATGCAAACTCGTAGAAAACGCAAAAGAGAGCTATGCCACCTTCCCAGGAACAAGTCGACATTAGGATGTAAGCCTTCAAGCGACACTCATCTACGTTCTGCGACCACAATTTCCTCAACAAACTGTCTCTTTCCGCGTCGTTTGCCTTGCAGCCGAATTTCGGCAAGGTAGCAAAACGCCACATTGGGCGCCCCGCCGGGATCGAAGCCCCACCTCCATATCTTGCCGATTCCACCCAAGTGATCTCATGACTGTACAGCCTTCCGCCAGCAGTTGCAACGAAATTAAAGATGCGCCCCGCCCATCGAAGCATCGTGCTATGTATGCTAAAGTCCAGTTCCTACCATCCGCTGGGCATGGCGTTTCCGGTTGTGAGTTACCCCCGAATTTTCCCTGAATTATCTATCATGAGGCTCTTTGCATATCTGTTGCATCTAAACACTCAACAGATGTAACCAATCCGGATAATACCTTGCGACGAAGTTTCGACTATCAGCAGGATACATGATTCGCGAAGTTCACTTGTAAGCTTATGATTGGCGAAGAGAACCCAACTCTATAAACCATATTAATGATAAGAGATCACGTGCCATACAAAATATATCCTTGTAAAATTTTGCGCGTGACTTGGTTGAGACACGACAAGATAAGCCGCAAGATCACAACAACATTGAGCTGGTTGTTATACCTGAGAGCTCTGTCTGGGGATCTAGATAGCCTATTAGTCTCCGGTGAATAATACAGCGCATGTTATACTCAAATGATGTGAGAGGAGCTGAGCTCCGCTTTTTGTCGAATCCAAAATGATCTCTACACGTACCTGCGGTGCATTGGTAAGCAACATTTTATGAATTATTTTTGGTGACTATAAAGACTAGGATCGTTTGGACTACCCATGCCATAACGCACATGCCTCCCACCGACGCGGCAAAGGTTTTATCATTTAATGAGGCACATGAGGCGGTTTTGTTACAAATATACGTGAGTGGCGATGGCTCTTGTTTGTTGCCTGCTATGTTGTCATTTACTGATTGCGTTCTCGTTAGATTGAATCCATTCCAGAAAGGAAACCTTGCGATATAGATGAACAACCCACTTGAAGACAGAGCGAGCCGCGTCGCGCACCTGCTACACATGACAAACTGGCAGGAGATATCGGCAGCAAGGAGGCAACTGACAATGACCGTGGGTCGGAGTATATGGTACCGGGTTCGTGTGGTTTGTCTTTATTTTTTATAATATATCAATTAAATATCCGACTATTCACAAAATATTCCCTCATCGACAACGACGATGAAGCCACTGATCAGAAAGTGTTGGCCGGTACGAGAACGCAAACAGACCTGTCTGCAGCATTTGGTCCGTACACTTCATTACGTCGCGTGGGTCTATAAAAACTCACCTTAATCCACAATCATTGCAGACATGCCTGTGACAGCGTTGCTCCCGGTTGTCTCATTCATTCTCCATGGTGTGTCATGCCATCCCGATCAACGCACGCCAGCGCTACCACCACCGCGATTGAGAGTGAAGGGATCGATCATAAAGGATACCGACAGGGTAATGACCCTTTCATCCTACTGTGTCATTGGGGAAATTAATAATTTGTGCACATATAGAAGTCTACGCAAACGTGTTGTATAGGGGCATCTGGGGCGGCTCATCATCTAGTATGCAGTACGTTGCACCACTCGTTTCTCTCATATGTCATTAAATTAAATTCAGAATCTGCTCTCACACGACGGTATTAGTCATGGTGCGCTTGCCGGACAAGCTTATGAGCAGCCCGGATCATTTGCCGAGGTCACAGTCCTCACCTCCCGACTTCAATTGCAAGGAAATACCTCGTTAGTTGTGACTTATTTTAATACCAACAAGAAACACAAAACTGACGTCACCTAGCGACGGCAGCTCCTAAAGTGACACCAAGCACAAGGTCTCCGACAGATGGCCATCCCAGGCGTCTTTACAGGGACGAAGCCGAATCCGACGGGTCGCCTGCATCAATGCACAACTTGAAGAGTCAGCGTCGGTATAAAGGACATGGTTATGGTCCGCATGTCTCAAACAATCCGTCCTCCGGGGCGGGAACATCTTCGGCTTGCGGGTGAGTCCCATCGGCTATATTTCTTACACCAACTAACATTGACTTCTTAGCAGGACAAAGCGTTTCACACATAAAACATCAACCCTATTATGAGAGAAAGAGGAAGGCGAGGCGAGACAAGGCCATCAATGACAGAGGAGAACCGTTCGACACGTAATATTTCGTTTTATTAATTTGGGCGATGACACTCACCTTTCATCATCTAGGCGGGCGACGAATGCCTCAGTGAGACAGCACTTACTCCTGAACTTGGGTGGCAACAGGTTGGAAAACCAGTCCCGCACATCCAAATACCCACCGCAACGTTCGGCAAAGACATTTGGCGGACCTCTAGCTACTCGGAGGAAACCTTGGACGAAAGGTAGGGGCAGCGGCGGACGAGTAGTAGTGTCAGGCCGGAAATACTTATTTCTTTTCCAGTTCTCCTTCTCCTCCTTCTTCTTTCTTTTGATATTTCTACTTCTTTTGTTTTATCCATTTCTCTGGTTCATGGGCTAGTGGAGTCACTCGGTTGGTTCTGGCTCGTATCTTTGAGAACGGGGTGCGTTGTTTATCACCTTTCTCGATATGCTGACCCATTCATTGTCGTTCAGCTGTGTCTTCGGAGTTTCCTAGCCCGAATACCTGCTGTGAAAGCACTTGAGACGTCACTGAGGTGCTGCGTGGTGGATGATTAAACGTACGACCATCTCTTAAACGGTCGTAGTCCTTTCTAATGTTATCTTCCCTCTTTCTTCGTCTTTCAGCGGCTTGGTGAAACGGGGCATCCACGCAAGGCCTTGCTTGCAATTCCTGACTGCTGAACTACGTAGCATTCTCATTTGTCTTGCTCTCGTCTAACGCAATTTCTTCAGTCCCGTAACCGAGGTACGACTGCGTCAGCACCCCCGGCAATTCGACATAGTACCGAGCCGACTCAAGATTGGATGGTGGACCTTCGGGAATGTTCAAAATTAGCACGCAATGAGTTGTCTAGTATCTTATATATTGCGTAAGTTAGAGACTAACACCACTGTACATTTCTTTGCAGGACGTCAATATTGGGTTACTAACTCCGATGTCGTAGGGCTTGCCTGGCTTCGACCCCGGCCTGCCGTGACGACACTGTTAGCGGCCGACCCTTCGAAACTGGTCTGCGCATTTATCCAAAAAACAACAACTTGCACAATCAGAACTCACTCTCAGCGTTGAACCAGACCAAATACCTCACCTCCATAAAAGTGACCCAGTCATCTCTCGGGAAAACTTGTGTCAGGTCCATGCTGTCCGTAGATTTGCAACTCCACTTGTTCTTTGTTTCCATTTCATTACCATAAAAAAAAGGCAAGTTGCAAAGTATGCCACATTGAATTGCCTCAGTAAAGCATGCTGCACAGCATCTCAGCCATGCAACTACCCCTCCAACCACTGACATTGATAATACCATCTGTCACTGGCTGAAAACTCATGAAGATGAAGAAACAATTTTGGTATTTACCAATGGCCAATGGTATGATGCGGCATATGACAAGTTTGTCATCAGCTTAGATGCAGTCCCACTGGAACAACTCACACTTGACTATGTTATTAATTGTTTACTCAATGAATAATCTCATCAGTCAGGCCCTCACATTGTATCTATTCCTAGCAAGTACTACAATTCTGAGGCATTTTCTACTCCACATGGCTGTACAATTAAATGCCAACCAAATGTTTCATGTTTTAATTGCAAGGGACATGGTCATTACCAATTCGACTGTCTGAGTCCTAAGAATTCCACCTATACCAACATTGCCACTTGTAGTGATGTCATCAATGTTAGCAATACTGTGGAATGTGGAATGGGTGTATGTACAGCTATGGTGATTTACACTTAAGGACTCTTTTTCAAAAGATTTGATTAAGGGAGTGTGTTGATATTTGATATATTTAACTAATAATCTTGCAGTCTCTTGTTAATAAAGTTTGTAAATAGATAAACAACTACTGTATAGTTGCTTAGTCATACAACATCTTTTGCTCATGTCCATCATATCTCAATATATTTCACACACCCAAAATTTCACAAATGAGGCATTGATCTCATCCCCTGCTGATGTCATTCCCCCTTCCCAAATCCACATACAGACAATAATGCCATGCTCACACTCACTGCATCCAATCTTTTAAATATTCTGCTTAAGCCAACAGCTCAATAGGAAGCTATGGCCTCTCATATTGCTGTTTTCCATCAAAAACAATTGCCTTATGTGTCACCTGAACAGAATTATCACTTTCAACCACCACAGCCACCCATCTGCTTGCACACCTATGTGCAGCCTCAACTAGCTTCTACATTCCAGGCCATGCCACCTTAGCAACCCTTCACATTCACTGCTCCAACTTTGGGATGGAAGATTCTGCTCTGGATATGTAGCAACTCCCAGGGTCATTTGTGCCACCCTCTGCCAGGTTTAATGGATCTGGTGCATCACCTTTGTTTACATGTTTCCTCAAAGTCGAAAAATTGATGCTGGTGGCAATTGTCTGGAGTTCCTGATCAGAATCAATATCCAAAGCTACATACATGGATCCCAGCTAAATAGCCTAAGCCCACGTTTCTGATTCCCACTGTAATATGGCACCACTTCGTAGAGATGTTTGGGAATTTCATTTGAAGGATTATCCCAATTATACCTTTGTGAATTCTACACAGCAATAATAGAACATGGGGCTGTCATTGGCTTTGATACCATTGATCATTGACAGACATGTAAAAATCTGCATTTTACTTTGCAAGACCTAGCTGCTGGCTCAATGGCAGCTAAAAAACTATTATCCCACAATCACATACATAGTCCTTTTATATAAAGACTAATGTTAATTATCACTCTATGTATAAACAATACTGACTCTCAAAATATAGTAGAGTATGTATTGGCTGATCAAGTACAATGCAGATTATGTAAAGAAAGAGAAGAGAAGATGCAAATTGTAGTCAATCACAGTCAAGATGAACTGTATAGTTGCTTGAAGGTCAGGTCAAAATGGATTTGAGTCAGGGAATTGACCTTGTGATTTGATTCCCTAATAAATTATGTTCTGAAATAAAGAAAGATATAGTTATAGTGATATTTACTTAAGAGATATAAAAGGATTTGTAGTAGAGGAGCAGATTGTTAAATGTGGGGCTCACAGGTAGGTCTCTAGGGGAAACCTGCAGAAGTTCCAGGAAATGACTTGGCTTCACCTTATATACTGCACCCTCACAAGATTGTGTTGTCCAACTTCAGACAGGAGCAGATGGGAAACCCATGGGTTCTGAGAATACACTGAGGGCAGATACTAAGTCAAAGCTAAGTTGATTTTCTGATCAGATTGTAAGTAAAGGTAGTAGCTAGACTATATAGACTAGTAGATTATTTGTTATGACTGGAAAACCCGCTGGACTCCAGGCACTAACTTATATGCACCTGCACCCTACACACACCATTTATTGGTATACTGGAATACACACTGGACTCTGGATGTCAGACCTGTCCATGCTCGACCTTCGTTACTTCATGTATCAATCACCAGAATACCCACTGGAACCCATACCTGTTTATCTCTGACCCTGTCCCACACACCAGTGACCAGACTCCTCTCAGAAAACCTGACAGCTCTCTAACTGAGCCCTGTTCCCATTATGGTCAAATGACCTGTCATGTTTTGGACTCTGCTCCTGCCCCATTCCCATTATGGTCTAATGACCTGTCATGTTTTGGACTCCACTCTGCTCCATTCCATTCCTAACACCAAGTTTGGTGTTTACTTATCTCAGTCATGTTTACTAGTTTAGATTTCATTATTACTGGATTTGGTATGACATACATTCCACAGTCTATATAGTCTGTCAGATGTTGTACATACAGTCCAGTCAGAAAACCAACTTAGATTCTTCCCAGTAATCTCAGTACATTTTCCACTATAATCTCCTCCTTGAAACACACTGCTTTTTACCTCATCAGGGCATGCAGGCTCTGACACATCTATCACTTAACCTCCAACCTAGCTATCACTCAACCTCTGACTCAACTCTGACCAACCCCTTGACTTCCACAGGATTCCCGCAGTCAACTCTTTAACCTCACAACCAACCAACTACTCCAGGACTCCCCGGGATTCCCGTCTGCCTGTCTGAAATTGGACAACATGATCTTGTGAGGGCATAGCCTATGTATAAGCTGAAGCCAAGTCCTACCGGCTTTCCTGCAGGTTTCTATGGAAACCCTCTGATAAGCTCTGCACACAACTCTTAACAGTCAAAACCCATGCCATGCAAACCCATGGCCATTGCTGGGACTTCTATGGGAGCCTGTGATTTATTAGCCTTATTTTAATACTTTCTGCTGAAAAAGGAATCCAATGCTCCATCAAAATGTGAAAATACTGAATTCACTGCAAGGTAAAATAATTTATGTATTTGGTATTAATCAGTGGCAACCTGAAGAGACTTAGATATGCATCCTACTTTGCAAAGAAGGCTTTGAAAGCTGCTTTGCAAGCTGTTCTTTTTCTGTGAAAAGAATTGCTAAAATATGAATAACAATTCACTGATTCGAAAACTAGATTTGACTTCAATTCTAGCTAGTTTATATATATTTTATACTATTTATCAAACAGTACATAAATATATTTATAAACAAGTCAAAAGATTAGTTATAGAATAAAACACTATTTGGCTAATATATGCTTTATTTACACTAACCTACCAGATCTACTGTTATACTAACATATCAACCAACACAAGCCATTGATTCACAGGCAGTATTACTTTCCAGACACCTGTGGCAGCCAATATACCTGTATCATCCCTTAGCATTTCAGCACCTGTGGCCTCTATACAGTGGCTCAAAAAACTGTCCCAATGTTTTCTCATTTTTGAAAGGTTGGGTTGGCATGGATTACTGACATAAGCAGAAAATCTAAGTAAATTATCAAAGGTACTATAGGATCATGGCTTGAAGGTAAGCCTTGGTTCATGTGTTTTGAATCAAAACCCATTGAATAATAAATAAAACAAAACAGCTACTCATTGGGACAGTTTTTTGACCTATGATTATTTTACTTTCTAGTACTTTGTATGCCCCTTTTTCCTTTATAACTACCCTGATCCTTCTAGGCATACTTTCTATTAGATATTGGCAGACTTCTGGTTGGATTACATTCCACTCCTCTACTACTCTCTCCCACAATTCATGTATTCCCTTGGATGATGTGTTATATTTTTGGAGTTGGCATTTGATGTGTTTCCAAAGATGTTCTATTTCTAATCTTAAGACAAATAATTACTGATTGAAAGCCACCAACCCAGATTGAGGTGGAAGTAGATGTCCAATGGCCCAGATTAGAGTGGAATAAGCTGCTGCTGCTGTGACACACAAGTGTACTATAGCAAATTGGTTAAAAGTTGGTTCTATTTCATAGGTGGAGCAGAGCTTCTTATCATCAACTAAGGGAAAGGAGCATGGTGGTGGTGGGTATTTTTAGGCACTGTGTGAGGGGATGGAGTGCCCAAATTGTGTAAAAGGCAGGTAAAAGGTACCATTAGCTTAGTCATATCCCTGGATTAATTGTCAGCCTGGAACTTTTTGGAGGAGCATTTCTGCACTTGCAGAAGCTTTTTTGATGCTGTGGGAGCATTTCTGCAACTACTGTAGTATTGTTGGCACCATGGGAGTATTTTGTCACACATACATAGAAGTATTTTGTGATGCATGGGAGTATTATTACACCCATTTTGTAATGTCACAGGAGTACTTTGTTATGTGTTGGGAGTATTTTCTGGATGCATAGAAGCATTTCCCACACCTCTCACAGAAACATTTCACACAAACTGTCCAGGGGAATTTCCTATGTCCCTCACAAAGGCATTCACATGGCATTCATGGAGGTATTTTGATGCCATTTTCCCAGAGTAAGGTTTCAAATCTCTGGAGGTCTACAAGGATTTCTGGGAAAATCTCAGTAAAACCATGGAATAATTAAGATAAAATACAATAAATAAAAATAAAATGTTTAAAAATACAGTAAAATAAATGAAAATAAAATATATCAAAATAAAATACAATATATCAATCCTCAATCCATGCTCTATTAATACTATATCAATTCCAGTAGAATCAACTCAATTTCTGATTAGAACTGTTGCTCCTTCTGAAACAGTTACTTTTCCTGAAACAGTTACTTTTCCTGAAACAGTTACTTTTCCTGAAACAGTTACTTTTCCTGAAAGAGTTACTTTTCCTGAAACAGTTACTTTTCCTGAAACAGTTACTTTTCCTGAAACAGTTACTTTTCCTGAAACAGTTACTTTTCCTGAAACAGTTACTTTTCCTGAAACAGTTACTTCTTCTGAAACCATTGCTTTTTTTGAATCATTGCTTTTTTTGAATGGAGGATAACTTAAAACTTTAAAAGTTATTTATCCACTAAAGTACATATTTTTTGTTGTAAAATTAATATTTAACCAAATTCAGTCTATCAGGTGATACTCTGGAGAATAAGGAAATATTAATATTTATCTTGTATCTGACAAAAGTTAGTCAAACAAACATATATGGATTATCCTTTTGGGGATAAATCCCACAACAAGGATTGGTTGGCCAGATAGTTCTGGTTAACTTTCTAAACCAAATAAATTTAAATTAAATGAACTACATTTGAAAGTTTGCATAATATACAAGAGAATACATCTCATCCCAAAGATTAAGTCATGACCCAAATAATTTTAGTTAACTATAATGTTTGTGGACATTTTAAAAGTTACAGAGATACTAGAGAATGCATCTCATCCCAAAGATTAAGTCATAACCCAAATAACTTTTATTAACCATGACATTTGTGCATATTTTAAAAGTTGCCCTTTTATCACTGTTGTTCCTTTTGTCACTGTTGTTTCATTTGTCACTGTTGCTCCTTTTGTCACTGTTAGGTACTGTGTTGGGAATTTTTTCTGAAACTATTGGAAAGTGACTGGGAACTCAGAAACTTCCAAATAGGGTTAGGACATTGGCTTCAGCTTATGTGCTGTGACTCTATGTAAATGCTCGGAAGTCCTTAATTTCAGAGATAGGATTTATGCCAGAGGATATGGATATTCAAAGTTCTGAAGAGTTCCAAGTATCAAGCATGCAGAGAGAAGTAAGGAATAAGAAACTCAGTTGATATCAGATTTAATGTAAAGTACAAATTCACAGAAACTAATATAATTTCTCACATTATTGTACTACAAACTAAGATTACAATAAGACAGACTAAGGAAAGTATTCTGAAACAGGAATATAATAAGGAAATGAGTGAATACTTGTGAATTGAAAAGTTACCAAATGTGGAACAAGGATAAGATCCAGAAGTGGAGGTTGTTGTTAAGAACAGAAAACTGACTAATGTCAGTTGGCTGACAGGGACCGATCAGAAGGACTTGGCTTCAGCTTATGTACTGTGCCCTTGCACATTACTGTCAGGTGTCCTTAAATTTTGGGTGGGCAAAGACTAATCCTAACGAGTTCCTCACAGTGAGTTACTGATCGGAACTGCTGAAGGATAAGTCAGGTGTCGGGCTGAGGGGTCAGAGGCCAAAGAGAGGCGAGTGCATGCAGAGGTGGAGAGTGGGATACTTAGTGTAAGGCTTATAGAGATGTATGTGGATGTTCTGAGTCAATATTCTGATTGCCTAGTAACTACAACTACAGCAGATTTATATACAAGTCATTGGCATCTTGTTAGGATATGTACAGGGTGGGTCTCTGGAGAAACCCACAGGATATCCAGTAGGACTTGGCTTCAGCTTATAGGCTGCGCCCTCACTAGATCATGTTGTCCAAATTCAGACAGGCAGACGGGAATGCCGGGGAGTCCGGGTGGGGGTCGTGGTTGAGAGGTCGTAGGTCAGAGGTCATGGGTCGAGAGATTGTGAGTGGTGAGAGAGATAGATGTGCTGGAGCCCATGGGCTCTGACTAGCATGAGCGGTGTACATAATTCAAGTAGGAGTTTTAGAGTGGAAAATGGATTAGATTACTGGGGGGAATCTAAGCCGATTTTCCGACTGGATTGTATGTACAACATCTGCCAGCTTAAATAGACCATGAGTGAATGTCATACCGAATCCCGTAATAATGCAATGAAACGAGCAAAACATAAAACGGGAATAGTAAACACCAAATTGGTGTTAGGAACGGGACAGAACAGAGCGGAGTCCAAATAGTGACAAATCATAAACCATAACGGGAAATGGAGCAGAGGCAGAGTCTGAATCGTGACAGGTCATTTGACTAAAATGGGAATGGGGCTCTGTTAGAGGATAACGGGTTTTCTGAGCAGGGTCCGGTGACTGATGCACGGGACGAGGTCGGACATAGACAGAGACAGAGTCCAGTGGGTTTTCCGGTGACTGAAACCCAACGTAATGAAGATGAACGTAGACAAGTCTGATGTACGGAGTCTGGTGGGAATTCTGGTACACTGATAACGGGTGCGTATAAGTTCGTGCCTGGAGTCCAGCAGGAATTCCGGTCATAACACATCTAGAAAATACTAACTAAGGGAAGAGTGGAAACATTATTGACAAATAAACTTGACTAGGAACTGGAAGGTTACAATAAATTCGGAGGCTGTGAATTAACCAAGAGTGGAATTACGAGAAAAGAAAATAGTCCACAGGTTACAGGTATATACAGGCATATGTGAAACATAGAATAGAATGGATCATCATAATAAAAAAGTGATGTATCAAAGCATAACCAGATAACAAGTATAACTTGACAGGGGCATAAATGGGGTTTGATCACCATGAAAGCATATATCAGCATCAGGTGACCAACAGTTTCTGATGCAATGACTTGATTAATAACTTGAAATGTTGATAGGCAGCAATAACCTCAGGGACCATCGGGGTGTGACATGGTTGTGACACAGTCATAACAGTTGTCCATAATGATTATAATATCAGATGTCTACTGGTAAAATTTATATTTCTACAAAACTCCATCTTTAAATAGTGATATATCATCTGAGACTATTATATTGTTAACGACCAACAATAAGAAACAATTCTCCATACTACATCCTAAACAATTCAGAGTCAATTAATAGAACTTATTGTATATGGTTTTCCAAGTTATGTAAATACTTGCTAATACTTTTGTTGTTAATTTGTTTTTAAAAGCTAAACTGTAGTTATTTCCTAGTAAAATATGTATAATTGGAAATTTTTTGTCCTGTGGCTTTCGTAGTAGGGTGAAATTACCTATATATTCTGAGTACAGTATATTGAATCAAGTAGAAATCTGTTCAGATTGACAGATCTATTCTGAAGTAATACATATGCATGGAATGGACTATCTAAAAGGTATCTATTTTTTAAAAGGAGGATGGTCACGCTTTATTGAACATACAAAATTTTACTGAATAATCCTCATATTTTTAAGTGAGACTACTTCCTTTGGCCATGACAACTTATTCTATGAGTTTATATTTAATTACCTGAAATTTCATCTTTAAAATATGCATGCCATTTTAAAATACACACAAATGACGTAGTTACACAAGATTTTTTGGATTAACCTAGATTATTTGGGTTAAACAAGATTATTTGGGTTAAATAAGATTATTTGGGTTATGAATTAATCTTTGGGTTATGACTTAATCTTTGGGTTATGATGTATTCTCTTGTATACAAGCAAACTTTCAAATATATTTCATATAATTTAAATTTAGTTGGTTTAGAGAGTTAACCAGAACTATCTGGGTACCAATCCCCATTGTGCAATTTATTTCAAAAGAATAATCTACAGATGATTGTTTGACTAAATTTTGTCAGATATAGGATAAATATTAATATTCTCCAGAATGTCATCTGATAGACTGAATTTGCTTAAATATTAATTTTACAACAAACAATATAAATATATACACTTTAGTGGATAAATAACTTTTAAAGTTTTGGGTTATCCTCCAAAGTATTAGTGTTTCAAACTACCAATTTTTTTTATTGTCTACTCATGTCCAGAAAGATTCTTGACTTTGTAATGTATGAGAAAGTTTTAAAACCCAAATTATGTTTGAATCACATCCCAGATGTTTAAATGACCTTTAGAGTATATTAGAATTTGGTATACTTATGTTAAGAGCAGAAACTGACAGATGTCGGCTGGCCGACAGGGACCGAACGGAAGGACTTGGCTTCAGCTTATGTGCTGCGCCCTCGCAAGTTGCCGTCAGGTGTCCTTAAATTTTGGGCGGGCGAAAACTAGTCCTGTCAAGTAAACCTCACGGTAAACTACCGATCGGAAACTGAAGGATAAGTTGAGGGTTGGGTTGAGGGTTCGGAGACTGAGAGTCAGAGATTAGAGGTTGAAGTCATAAATGTAGGTTGAATCGTAAATGGGATGGAGTCGGAATGTAGTGGTTGTGAATAGATAATGGAGTTGGAAATTAGAGGGTGTCTAAGTCGATCTAAGTCGATATTCTAAGTCGATATTCTGATTGTCTAATAACTACATTTACAGTGGGTTTATATATGAGTTATTGGCGTCTAGAAACTACTAACTAAGGGAAGAGCGGAAAACGGCATTGACAAATAAGCTTGACTAGGAACCGGAAGGTTACGATAAGATCAGAAGCTGAGATTTAGCCGAGAGCGGAATTACAAGAAAAGGGAATAGTCCACGGGCTACAGGTATATATGGGCATATGTGAAACATAGAGTAAAACGGATCATCATAATGAAAGGGGACGTATCAAAGCATAACCAGATGGTACGAGTATATTTTGACAGGGGCGTAAACGAGGTTTGATCGCCGTGAAGGTATACATCAGTGTCGGTATTCCGAAGGTTGCCGAAATGATGACTTGATCAATAACTTGGAACATCGATAGACTGTAGTATTCTCGGAGACCATCGGGTTGCGACATGGGTTACGACATGGTCGTAACAACTTAATAGTTTTCAGATATCCTCTAGTATGGGAACTATAAATATTCTGTAGTTGGAAGTTGGGATCAGATATTGAGATGGAAAGTTGGATCAGAGACTTGGGGCAGAGGTCAGATTTTTTGGATAATATCAGATATTGAAGTATCTGGGAATGGGTTGTAATAGTACCCCCCTGTTAGGCTGAAGTCCCATAGAGGAAATTAGGTACTGAGGATTGAACTGTCAGTTATGCATTATGTGTTGTGAAATTACGCAAATTTGGAAGTGGAGAGTTTTGGCAGCTGATCTGAGTATAAAAACTTCCAAATATTCAAAATAATCATTTTCTTTCTTTAACCACAACTTGCATGACAATTCATTATCCTTTGTTTGCCACCACTCTGGAAGATTCAGTTGCCAAAGTTGCCATACTCACCACAATGTCAAAAGTCAAAGAACTTCAACATAAATGATGGTAGATAGAGGAGTTGAGGTGACAACAAGAGGAGGAGGAGAGAGAATTGATGCAGTAATTGAAGGAGGTGGGAAGAAGTGGAAAAACACAAGTTGAAGTGGGTGAAGATGGAGAAAGAAGTGGAGGAAAACAGAAAGGAATGAGTGTGGAAGGTGGTGGAAGATCAGAGGTTGTGGGAAGTGGAGGAGAAGAAATGGCAGGATGCTGAGGTAGAAGAACAGCAGCTGAAAGAGAAGCAGGACAGAAAAGTAAGTGAGCTGGAAATGTTCTGTGTATCCCAGATAATGGTAGACAACAGTGGAAAGTTGATGAGGTGGATGAAGAGGAAGAGGCTGGGCCTTCAAGTCCAAAGATAAATAACTTTGTAAAAGTTCTGGAATTTGACTATTTTCTGAAATAGAAACAAAAGACCAGGGCTCCAGAATGGATGGAGACTGCCCACAAAATTCCATGTCAGCATTGTGTGAGCTGGCACATTACTTGTTGGAGACAGAAGGTAAAATGGGATGGAACCTGTTTCCCTTGCATGGTAAACAAAATCCCATAAGTCTTACTGTGAAGTGGACTCCAAAAAATGAAAAGGCTCAAAAGGTCAAAAAGGTGGAAAAAATAGAAAAGTAACAGTCGTGGAAATCTTGGGAATGACCAAGCCTGTGGAAACTGAAGTGCCAAACATAGACAATGATACCTGTATCAAACTCCTTAGAGATACCATTAATGTAATGGAGTTTATTGGGATGGAGTTAATAAAGCTTCGAGAGACCTTAGAGTGCCATAATGTTGTCCAAGAGAAGGGTTTCCAGGCATTGAATTGGAACTTCTGGAAACAAAATGAGTTTCTGGAAAAGGTACAGTATGTATTATTGTGGTTTCTGAAAGGTATACTGATAAAGAAAGGAATGAGTTGAATGATCTGTTGGTGGATATTGTTGAGAAAAGCTGGGTGTTGGGAGAAAAGCTGGGTGTTGGGAGGAAAGCTGGGTATTGGGAGAAAAGCTGGGTGTTGGAAGAAAAGCTGGGTGTTGGGAGAAAAGCTGGGTGTTGGGAGAAAAGCTGGGTGTTGGGAGAAAAGCTGGAAAGTGAAGATGGGAAAGTGCAGGAAATGGTGGAGAGTGCAAAAATTGCAAATGAAATGGGAGTTGGAGTGAGGGAGGATTTGGAGTACCAGAAACATTACATTGATTGTATCTTTATTTTTAACTTGCAAAATGATTATTATTCTTATTATTTTGGTGTGACTTAAAGATTGTGAAAGAGTGTTGGATTGGAAGTGTTGGAAAATAGATGGGGAAAAAATGGAGGAAATCAGAGTGACAATAAAGGTCCAGGCTTACTAGGATAAGCAGTGCGGAAATCAGTTACAATTTCCATAGCATGTCCAAGTTCTGTAGCCAATATCCATGAATTTTCTTCATCAGTACCTTTGTAGCCCGCTGTTAAGAACTGAAAACTGACTAATGTCAGTAGGCCAATGGGGACCAATCGGAAGGACTTGCCTTCAGCTTATGTGCTCCGCCCTTGCAATTATCTGTTGGGTGTCCTTAAATTTCGGACGGGTGAAGACTAGTCCTAACAAATACTTCTCAGCAAAACTACTGATTGGAACTGAAGGATAAGTCGAGTGTTGGGCCAAGGGGTCGGAGACCGAGAGTGGGCAAGCACACGCGAAGGTGGATAGTAGAGTACATACTTAGTATGAGACTTCTAGAGGTGTAAGAGGGTATTCTGAGTTAATATTTTGATTGCCTAGTAACTACAACTACAACGGGTTCATATCCAAGTATTCGGCATCTAGAAAATACTAACTAGGAGAAGAGCAGAAAATAGTATTGACAAATAAGCTTGACTATGAAGGGGAAGGTTACGATTAGTTCAGAGGCCGTGGAATAACTGAGGGCAGGATTATGAGAAAAGGAAATAGTCCAAGAGTTACAAGTATATATAGACATATGTGAAACATAGAGTAGAACAGATCATCATAATAAAAAAGGGACATATCAGAGTTTAACCAGATAGTGCGAGTATATTTGACGGGGGCATAAACAGAGTTTGATCACCATGAAGGCATACATCATCATTGGAAGACCGACAGTTTCCGATGTGATGACTTGAACGATGACTTGAATTGTCGATAGGTGGCAATAACCTCGGGGACCGTCAGGTTGCGACACAGTCGTAACACCCGCCCATTTGACTAAATAAAGCAGTTTCCAAGTACATCAGCAATTGTTGATTTTAGAATCCAAAATCTCAGAAACTTTGAATTCAAGTTCTCTATCAATGATGACCACAGGAGGTGGAGGTTGATTATGTTCCGGGATGTTATTAGGAACACAAATTTCTAACATGGAAACATGGAAAATGGGATGAACTGCTTGCATACTTTCAGGAAGTCAGAGAGTCCAGTAAAGTGAGCTGGCTTGTGCTATAATCTTGAAAGGACCTAAGAATTTTTCAGCAAGTTTTTTGGAAGGTCAGGTAGTTTGAAAGAATTGAGCTTTTATAAAAACCTGGTCTCCAATTTTGAAGTTAGGAGGTGGGATTCTGTTTTTACCCACAGAACATTGATAATGTTCCTGAGTGGAAGCCAAATTCTATTTGGGATATACTGTGAGAATAGGATTATATCCTTTATTGGTGAAGAAGAGAGAGATGCTGGTAGTTGCATTCAGAGAGTTATTGTAAGCAAATTCTGTGAGCAGAAGAAGGGATTCCCAGTTGTCCTATTGGTAGTTGCAGTAAATATGAAGGTATTGTTCCAGGGTTTGGTTGACATGTTCCATTTGTCTGTCACCTTCCAGATGATATCCCAAAGTGAAGTGTAATTTTCATATCAAGAGTTTTTCCAAGGGCCTTGAAAAAATGGGAAACAAACTTGGGGAAGTTACATGAAATGGAACACCATGCTTGGAAAATATATGAATGATAAAAAGTTCCACTAATTGCAAGGATGTTATTGTATCATGAGTGGGTATGAAAATTCCTTGTTTTGAGAATCAGTCTACAACAACTAGAATGGATGTAAAGCCTTTAGAAGTTGGGAGTTGTTCAATAAAATCCATGGAAATTGAGTTCCAGGGTTTTTCCAGTATTGGGAGTTGCTTGAGAAGGCTGTACAGCATATGTCTCTGGGATTTAGAATATAAGCAAGTGGTGCATGACTTACAGGACTGGGTTATGAAATATCAGACATTGGTCCAAGTATATTCTCTTTGGATTAAACTGAGAGTATTGTTAATGCCATAATGTCTAGAGATTGGATGATCATGTTTTTACTGAAGTACATGGAGTCAGAGATTGTTGGAGTCTGGAACATAAATATGTCCAGCAAGATGGATGAAACCTTGAGAGTCTTGGGACTATTGGGATTGATTGGAATCATTGAGAACTTCTAGGTGTGACTTGAGAGCCAGATTGGAAGTAAGTGCAGAAAGGATATATTGATATAATTGCTCAATATCCATAATCAGAATGCTATGCATAATTGAATGGTAGAGAGAAGTTGCTTGGATAGATGCAGAAAGTTGCTGTGTTGTAAAAACTGGTTTCATGTTGCGCAGATTAACAATGGCATAGTTACTTTCCCCCTCTCTAGGATAGACATCCCATCATTGAGTCATGGCATCCAGTTTTCCACCAAGATGTCTGGGTCAGAAATGGATAATCATATTGAAAGTGGAGAGAAATTTGGACCACTGGGTGAGTGGGAATTGTGGAACCTTCAAGGTAGTGCTGTCAATGTTTGAGAAAGAATTGGAGCAGAAGTGAAAGTATTTTTTAAAGCCTGAAAAGCAGAACAGCACTCATCATCAAAAACCCATGGATGAGATTTATGGGTAAGGTGAGTGAGTGGTATTGTAATATCTGAATGGTTCTGAATAACTTGACAGTAGAATTCTGCAAAACCTAAAAATGACTGGATATCCTTGACTTTCTCTGGTTCAGGCCAATTGCAGACAACTTGAACCTTATGTAGTTTCATCCATAAGGAGACCATCAGGTCCAATAATAAAACCTAAATATGTATTCAATAGAATCCATGTCAAAATAGCATTTTTTACCATTAGCAAAAGGACCATTTTTTCAGAGTCTTTCGAAAACTTCATGGACCTGCTTGTCATAAAGAGTGGGATCCTTGGAAAATACCAAGACCTTGTCCAAGTAGACTATAACACATACATCAAGTATGTTGGAAAATATATCATTAACAAAACATTGAAAAGCAGAAGGAGCACCGGTAAGGCCAAAAGGTATAACCAACCATTCAAAGGATCCATAGTGGGTGCAGAAAGCAGTCTTCCATTCATTCCCTTCAACAATTTGGACCAAATGATAGGCATGTTTAAGGTCTATTTTGGTGTAAATATGAGCTTACTATGAGACATTGAGTAAATTTGTAATGAGTGGAAGCAGATACTTATCTTTCTGTGTTATGGAATTTAACCCTCGGAAGTCAATAAGGGAACCATCCTTTTTCCTGATGAAAAGGACAAGTACTCCATACAGAGACTTTGAGGGATGGATAAAACCTATTGACAAATGTTCATCCAAGAACTCCTGAATAGACAAAGGTTCTGATTGAGACAATGGGTAAATAGGTCCTAAGTGTGGGTTTGAACTGGGCTCAATATCAATTTTTAAGTTGTAAGGCCTATGTGGTACAAGCTGGTTAGCTTTCTGCTTACTGAAAGTATCTGCAAAATCATAGTATTTTTCGTGAACTCCTTCCAGGTTGGCTTTTAGCTCAGATAATTCTGGAGTTGCAAAATCTCCAGATGTATCATCAACTTTTAAGCTGATCGAATAACACTGTGATCTGTCCAGTTTACTCATCTTAACACCCCATCAATCAATGGATTATATTGGGTGAGCCAGTTGTATCCAAGAATGACTGAACAGCTAGAGTCCAACTATGTTACAAAAAAAGTAACTGTCTGGGATGTTCCACATAGGAACCAGATAGACATGTCACAGGCTTGAGTAATTGCCATATTGCTAGTGCCATCAAACAAAGAAATTGCAGGAATAGAATGGAGTTTCATATGATGTTTTGTGGCAAAGGTGGTATCTACAAAATGGTGTGTGGAGCCAGAATCTATCAGAGCTCAGAATACTAAATTTCCAAGAAGGTCAGAAATGAGTTTAACAAATAATGAGTTGGGATTAGAGAGAGTGGATGCATTGAGATGGATAATCTCAGAAACATGGAGAGTCAATGCAACCCTCTGTCCATGCAGATTCCAGAGGGTTGCTTACTCTTTTTTCAACTCTGTGGTGGGTTTTCCTTATTGGATTTCATGTCTTTCTTCTGATCAGAATTTGATTTTCCAGGATTAGTGCCAGACTTGCCGGTGTTATTGCCAGAGTTATTGCTGGAAGACTTGCTAGTTGATGCCTTATTGCCTTGAGAATGTTCTGTTAGATTTTCTCAGGAAATTCCTGCTTTTCATTCACAATAGTGGACATTGGATGTCTGAGCTTTCATCCACATGAGTTGGAGAGTTTTTGGCTTTCCATCTTTGGAGATGTCATCTTTTAAGCATGACAGAAGACCCATATAGAAATGGTGCCTGAGGGTGGAATTGTCCCATCCACAGCATGCAGGAAGGGTATTGAACTTGATGAGGTAATTGGAAACTCATTGATTGTCCTTCATCTTAAGTGTCATTAGGTCATTCTCTGCTTTTCCGGATTGATTGTAAGGTCCAAAATTAGTCAGTTCTTCAACAAATTTGTCCCAGTCATTAGGCCATATGGATGTCTCATCAGATATTCTGGAAAGTCTGGGTTCAAACAAATTCTGAGCAGTATCCTTAAGATAAGAGAATGTGAAGTTGATTTTTAAACTGTTGGACTGGAATGCAGTGGATCAATGACAGAAACTGAAATGGCATTGGAGAAGGAAATTCTTCAACTTTTTCAGATCCTTGCTGGTAAATGGTTTGGGTTCTTTGACTCTGGTATAGGATGATTCTTTGCTTTCCTTAGCAGATTTCAGATAGTCAGCAAATTTCACAATGGAGTTGATAAATATCATTTCAGTTGGTTAATCAGAATATTTCTTTTTCAATTTGTCTGGTTGTTCTTCTATGTTGTCATCAGAAACCTTGGGAGCATTGGGATCTTTCACTACCTTGGTAAATTCTTTGCTCTGATGCTATTGGCTGAGCTGGGGTTTCAGATTGAGTGGTATAAAGTTGCAATGGGGATTGAAGTTGGGATGGTCCTTCAGCAGCTTTGCATTTAGGACCCATGATGAGCAAGTCACAGAGATGTGATCTGATATACTGTTATGTAAGTACTGTGTTGGGAACTATTCCAGAACTATCAGAAAGTGACTGGGAACTCGGAAACTTCCAAATAGGGTTAGGAGATTGGCTTTCGCTTACATGCTGTGTGTTGAGTGGTGTGTGTGGGGCTTATCAGAGGGTTTCCAGAGAAACCTATGGGGAAGCTGGTAGGACTTGGCTTCAGCTTATGGGCTGCAGCCTTGTGAGATTGTGTTGTCTAATTTCAGATGGGTGGACAGGAATCCCGGGGAGTCCAGGAATAGTTGGTGGGTTGAGAGGTCAGGGAGTCAACTGTGGGAATCCTGTGGAAGTCGAGGGGTGGGATGGGGATGAGTCGGAGGTCGAGAGATAGATGATGGGTCAGAGCCTGTGGGCTCCGATGAGGTAAAGAGTGGTGTGTTTCAAAGAGGAGACTAGAGTGGAAAATGTACTGAGATTACTGGGGAGAATCTAAGCTGATTTTCTGACTGGATTGTATGTACAACATCTGCCAGACTATATAGACTGTGGAATGTATGTCATACCAAATCCAGTAATAATGAAATCTAAACTAGTAAACATGAAATGAAATAAGTAAATACCAAACTTGGTGTTAGGAATGGAATGGAGTGGAGCAGAGCCCAAAGCATGACAGGTCGGTAGACCATAATGGGAATGGGGCAGGAGTCCAAAATGTGACAGGTCATTTGACTATAATGGGAAACGGGGCTCAGTTAGAGAGCTGTCGGGTTTTCCAAGCAGAGTCCAGTGACATGTGTGTGGGACAGGGTCAGAGATAGACAGGTGTGGGTTCTGGCAGGTATTCCCGTGACTGATACATGAAGTAATGAAGGTCGAACATGGACAGGTCTGACATCCAGAGTCTGGCAGGTATTCTGGTAAACTGATAACTGGTGCATGTAGGGTGCATTGCATATAAGTTAGTGCCTGAAGTCCAGTGGGTTTTCCAGTCATAACACTGTGCCTCTATATAAATGCTCAGAAGTCCTTAATTTCAGAGATGGGATTTACACTGGAGGATACAGATATTCAGAGTTCTAAAGAGTTCCAAATATCAAGCATGCAGGGAGAAGGAAGGAATAAGAAACTAAGTTGATATTGGATCTAATGTAAAGTACAAATTTGTGGAAACTAATATAAGTTCTCTTATTATTGTACTACAAATTAGGATCACAATAAGATGGACTAAGGAAAGTATCCCAAAATAGGAATACAATAAGCAAATGAGTGAATACTCATCAATTGACAAGTTACCAAATGTGGAACAAGGATGAGTGTTACGACTGGAATTCCTGCCAGACTCCAGGCACTAATTTATACGCACCTGCACCCTATATGCACCCATTATCAGTTTACAAGAATTCCTGCTGGACTCTGTATGTCAGACTTGTCTACATTCAAGTTTGTTATGTTGTGTTTCAGTCACCGGAAAACCCACTGGACTCCGTCCCTGTCTATGTCTGACCTTGTCCCACACATCAGTCACCGGACCCCACTCAGAATACCCGTCTTCCCTCTAACAGAGCCCCATTCCCATTTTAGTCAAATGACCTGTCACGATTCGGACTCTGCTCCCGCTCCGTTTCCCGTTATGGTTTATGATTTGTCACTATTTGGACTCCACTCCATTCTGTCCTGTTCCTAACACCAAACTTGGTGTTTCTATTCCTGTTTTATGTTTTGCTTGTTTCATTTCATCATTACTGGATTTGGTATGTCATTCACTCCACGGTCTATTTAAACTGGCAGATGTTGTACATACAATCCAGTTAGAAAATCAGCTTAGATTCCCCCCAGTAATCTAATACATTTTCCACTCTAAACTCCGACTTGAATCACACTGCTCACACTAGTCGGAGCCCACAGGCTCTGGCACATCTATCTCTCTTACCTATCTCGACTTACGTCTTGACTCACAACCTCTCAACCCATGACCTCTGACCCATGAACCCTCGACCTATGAACCCCACTCAGACTCCCTGGGATTCCTGTCCACCTGTCTGAAATTGGACAACACGATCTCATGAGGGTGCAGCCTATAAGCTGAAGCCAAGTCCTACCAGATATTCCGTGGGTTTTTCTGGAGACCCACCATGTACATACCCTAATAATGAGATCCAGAAGTATGGAAACTATAAATGTTCCATAGTTGGAAGTTGGGATCGGATATTGATATGGGAAGTCAGATCAGAGACTTGGGGTGGAGGTCAAATGTTTCAGATAATATGAGATGTTGAAGTATCTGGGAATGGATCATAACAGTAACATTTGTTTCCTTTGTAAGTATTCTTTCCTTTGTAAACATCCCTGTTGTTATGACCAGACAATCCCGCCGGACTCCGGGCACTAACCCGTATGCCCCCACACGCTACAAGCCCTAATCGTCTGTTTATAGGATCTCCCGCCCGGACTCCGTTATGTCAAGACTCGTTACGTTCGACCTCATTATGACACATATCAGTTACCGGACTTCCCCTGGACTCCATCTCTGTCTATGTCCATCTTTGTCCCATGCATCAGTCACCGGTCCCCACTTAGAATCCCATCGCCGCTCTAATCGAGCCCCATTCCTGTTTTAGTCCAATGACCTGGCACGATTTAGGACTCCGCTCCCACTCCGTTTCCCATTATGGGTTATGCTTTGTCACAATTCAGACTCTGCTCCGTTCCGTCCTGTTCCTAACACCAAACTTGGTGTTTACATTTCCCGTTTTATGTTTTGTTAGTTCCATTTCATCATTACTGGATTTGGTATGTTATTCACTCCATGGTCTATATAAACTGGCAGATGTTGTACATACAATCCAGTCAGAAAATTAGCTTAGATTCCCCCCAGTAATCTAATATATTTTCCGCTCTAAAACCCTACTCTTATCAGACCGCTCACACTAGTCAGAGCCCATGGGCTCCAGCACATCTATCTCTTTCGACCCTCTCGACTCATGACCCACGACCTCCAACTCACGACCCACGACCTCTGACTCACGACTTACGACCTACGACCCACATACCCCGCCTGGACTCCCTGGGATTCCCGTCTGTCCGTTTGAAATTGGACAATACGATCTAGCGAGGGTGCCACCTATAAGCTGAAGCCAAGTCCTACCAGATATCCCATGGGTTTCTCCGGAGACCCGGCCTGTGTGTGTATCCTAACACCTGTTGTTCCTTTTGTAACTGTTGCTCTTAGAACACTTTCCATTCTAAAACAACAGAGAGCTCCAGACATACTTAAAAGTTCTTGACATGGGGGGTTTGGGGGGCTTTGAAAACCAGCCAGAGCCTGTAGTGAGCAGTGAGGCAGGTCATCTTTGTCCACCTTTGTCAGCTGTTCCTATGGTGGAGGCAATTTGGTGCTCATGGAAGCAGTTCTGCCTCTACAAAAACCATTTACAATACAATATCTTGATATAATTTCTCAATATCCATAATGATAATTCCATGCATGACTGGATTACTGAGGTAAGTAGCATGGACTGATGTGGTAAGCTGGTGGTTTATGAAAATGGGTTTCAAGTTGTGCAGGTTTTCCATGGCATAGTCATTACTCTCCTCTTTGGGATAGATATCCCATTGTCTAGTCAATGCATTGGGTTTCTGCCAAGGTGGCCAGGTCAAAAATGGGTGATCATATTAAAGCCAGATATTCAGACCACTGGGCTTGCCAGTGGGTCAAGTGTTTCATAGTCAAAATAGTCCAGGTTTTTGTAATCTGTAACAATATCAACTGGAATTCCTGCACCCTCCAAATAGTGTCTCCATGTTTTGAAGGCTTCAAAAATGGCAAGAAGTTTCTTGTCATGGACATCATAATTGAGCTCTGGTCCAGTAAAAGTCTGAGAGAGAAAAGTGACTGGGTGAATTTCTCCATCAGAGTCCTGGATAGACAAAATAGCACCCAACGCATAATCTGAGGTATCCATTTCAACAATGAGTGGGAGGCCCAGTTTCTAATGTGAAAGGATGGGAGCTGCAGAAAAAGAATCTTTTAAAATATTGAAAGTGGCATAATACCTATCATTGAAATTCCACAGAGTATCCTTATGAGTGAGTGTTAAGAACTGGAAACTGACTAATGTCGGTGGCCGACAGGGACCGATCGGAAGGACTTGGCTTCAGCTTATGGGCTGCGCCCTCGCAAATATCCGTAGGATGTCCTTAAATTTCGGGCGGGCGAAGACTAGTCCTAGTGAGTACCTTTCAGCGTGATACCGATTGGAATCGAAGGACAAGTCAAGTGTCGGGCCAAGGGGTCGGGGCCGAGAGTGGGCGAGCGCACGCAAAGGCGGATGGGGGGATTCTTAGTATGAGACTGATACAGGTGTAAGAGGGTATTCTGAGTCGATATTCTGATTGCCTCGTAACTACAATTACAGCGGGTTCATATACAAGTAACAGGCGTCTGGAAAATACTAATGGGGAGAAGGGCGGAACACGGTATTAACAATAAGCTTGACTAGGAACGGGAAGTTTATGATTAGTTCGGAGGCCGATGATAACCGAGAGCGGAATTACGATAAAAGGAAATGGTTCGAGGACTACAAATATAGATAGACATATGCGAAACATAAGATTGAATGGATCAACATAATAAAAGGGGACGTATCAAAGTTTGACCAGACAATACGAGTTATTTGACGTGGGCGTAAATGGAGTTTGATCTTCGCGAAACATTCGTCAGCTTCGGGGCCGTTGGTTTCCGAGAGGATGACTTGAAACGTTGACAAGTGGCGATAACCTCGGGGCCGATAGGGTTGCGACACGGTCGTAACAGTGAGACAAGTAAGGGGAACCATGATTTTAGAATATTTGCAGATAAACTGCCAGAAAAAATTGGAAAATCTGAGGAAAGATTGTATGTATGTCTTTACCTTTTCAGGGTTCAGGACAATCTTTGATGACTTGTACTTTGGCTTCATCCATTCAGAGTCTGTCAGGTCCCATGATGAAATCCAAATATTCCACAGAGTCCATGTTGTTGGAATCTCTGGACAACCTCACAGACCTGTTTGTCATGTATCATGGGATCCTCAGAGTAGATAAGAATGTCATCCAAATAAACAATAATGCATACATCAAGCATGTCAGAGAAAATATCATTAATAAAACATTGAAAAACAGACAGAGTGTTGGTTAGCCCAAAGGCATCACCAACCATTCAAACATCCCATAATGGGTCTGGAATGCAGTTTTCCACTCATCTCCCTGGGCAATCCAGACTAAATTGTAGGCATGTTTGAGGTGTATCTTGGTATAGATCTGGATATTCCATGAGCATTGAATAGATCAGAAATAGGTGGGAGCAGATACCTATCTTTCTGTGTGGCAGCGTTCAGTCCATGGAAATCAATACATAGTCTAAGGGATCCATCCTTTTTTCTGACAAAAGGAAAAGGGGCTCCAAAAGGAGACTTTGATGGCCAGATGAAACCTATGGACAAGTGTTCGTCCAGGAAGTATCAGATTGTGGAAGGTTCCATGGAAGACAGTAGGTAAATATATCTAAGGAGTGGCTGGGCCCTGTCTTCAAGATAGATTTTTAAGTCATACTGTCTGTGGAAGGAACGCTGGTCAGCTTTTCACTTACTAAAAACATCTATGAAGTTATGATATTTCTCTGGGCTGCCTTCTAGCTCTGCAATTTGCTTGCATTCCAGAGTCACAAAATGTCCAGTTGCTTCATCAACTTTTAAATTGATTGTGAATGCCTGGGATCCATCCAATTTTATAGCCTTAATCAAAGCTGCTGCAATAATAAAGGAGATGGAATAGGTTACTATGGGTTCCAGGGAACCCAAGGGTGATACAGTGGGTCAAGAATTTGGTTAAATATTAATTTTACAACAAAAAATATGTACTTTAGTGGATAAATAACTTTTAAAGTTTTAAGTTATCCTCCATTCAAAAAAAGCAATGATTCAAAAAAAGCAATGGTTTCAGAAGAAGTAACTGTTTCAGGAAAAGTAACTGTTTCAGGAAAAGTAACTGTTTCAGGAAAAGTAACTGTTTCAGGAAAAGTAACTGTTTCAGGAAAAGTAACTGTTTCAGGAAAAGTAACTGTTTCAGGAAAAGTAACTGTTTCAGAAGGAGCAACAGTTCTAATCAGAAATTGAGTTGATTCTACTGGAATTGATATAGTATTAATAGAGCATGGATTGAGGATTGATATATTGTATTTTATTTTGATATATTTTATTTTCATTTATTTTACTGTATTTTTAAACATTTTATTTTTATTTATTGTATTTTATCTTAATTATTCCATGGTTTTACTGAGATTTTCCCAGAAATCCTTGTAGACCTCCAGAGATTTGAAACCTTACTCTGGGAAAATGGCATCAAAATACCTCCATGAATGCCATGTGAATGCCTTTGTGAGGGACATAGGAAATTCCCCTGGACAGTTTGTGTGAAATGTTTCTGTGAGAGGTGTGGGAAATGCTTCTATGCATCCAGAAAATACTCCCAACACATAACAAAGTACTCCTGTGACATTACAAAATGGGTGTAATAATACTCCCATGCATCACAAAATACTTCTATGTATGTGTGACAAAATACTCCCATGGTGCCAACAATACTACAGTAGTTGCAGAAATGCTCCCACAGCATCAAAAAAGCTTCTGCAAGTGCAGAAATGCTCCTCCAAAAAGTTCCAGGCTGACAATTAATCCAGGGATATGACTAAGCTAATGGTACCTTTTACCTGCCTTTTACACAATTTGGGCACTCCATCCCCTCACACAGTGCCTAAAAATACCCACCACCACCATGCTCCTTTCCCTTAGTTGATGATAAGAAGCTCTGCTCCACCTATGAAATAGAACCAACTTTTAACCAATTTGCTATAGTACACTTGTGTGTCACAGCAGCAGCAGCTTATTCCACTCTAATCTGGGCCATTGGACATCTACTTCCACCTCAATCTGGGTTGGTGGCTTTCAATCAGTAATTATTTGTCTTAAGATTAGAAATAGAACATCTTTGGAAACACATCAAATGCCAACTCCAAAAATATAACACATCATCCAAGGGAATACATGAATTGTGGGAGAGAGTAGTAGAGGAGTGGAATGTAATCCAACCAGAAGTCTGCCAATATCTAATAGAAAGTATGCCTAGAAGGATCAGGGTAGTTATAAAGGAAAAAGGGGCATACAAAGTACTAGAAAGTAAAATAATCATAGGTCAAAAAACTGTCCCAATGAGTAGCTGTTTTGTTTTATTTATTATTCAATGGGTTTTGATTCAAAACACATGAACCAAGGCTTACCTTCAAGCCATGATCCTATAGTACCTTTGATAATTTACTTAGATTTTCTGCTTATGTCAGTAATCCATGCCAACCCAACCTTTCAAAAATGAGAAAACATTGGGACAGTTTTTTGAGCCACTGTATAGAGGCCACAGGTGCTGAAATGCTAAGGGATGATACAGGTATATTGGCTGCCACAGGTGTCTGGAAAGTAATACTGCCTGTGAATCAATGGCTTGTGTTGGTTGATATGTTAGTATAACAGTAGATCTGGTAGGTTAGTGTAAATAAAGCATATATTAGCCAAATAGTGTTTTATTCTATAACTAATCTTTTGACTTGTTTATAAATATATTTATGTACTGTTTGATAAATAGTATAAAATATATATAAACTAGCTAGAATTGAAGTCAAATCTAGTTTTCGAATCAGTGAATTGTTATTCATATTTTAGCAATTCTTTTCACAGAAAAAGAACAGCTTGCAAAGCAGCTTTCAAAGCCTTCTTTGCAAAGTAGGATGCATATCTAAGTCTCTTCAGGTTGCCACTGATTAATACCAAATACATAAATTATTTTACCTTGCAGTGAATTCAGTATTTTCACATTTTGATGGAGCATTGGATTCCTTTTTCAGCAGAAAGTATTAAAATAAGGCTAATAAATCACAGGCTCCCATAGAAGTCCCAGCAATGGCCATGGGTTTGCATGGCATGGGTTTTGACTGTTAAGAGTTGTGTGCAGAGCTTATCAGAGGGTTTCCATAGAAACCTGCAGGAAAGCCGGTAGGACTTGGCTTCAGCTTATACATAGGCTATGCCCTCACAAGATCATGTTGTCCAATTTCAGACAGGCAGACGGGAATCCCGGGGAGTCCTGGAGTAGTTGGTTGGTTGTGAGGTTAAAGAGTTGACTGCGGGAATCCTGTGGAAGTCAAGGGGTTGGTCAGAGTTGAGTCAGAGGTTGAGTGATAGCTAGGTTGGAGGTTAAGTGATAGATGTGTCAGAGCCTGCATGCCCTGATGAGGTAAAAAGCAGTGTGTTTCAAGGAGGAGATTATAGTGGAAAATGTACTGAGATTACTGGGAAGAATCTAAGTTGGTTTTCTGACTGGACTGTATGTACAACATCTGACAGACTATATAGACTGTGGAATGTATGTCATACCAAATCCAGTAATAATGAAATCTAAACTAGTAAACATGACTGAGATAAGTAAACACCAAACTTGGTGTTAGGAATGGAATGGAGCAGAGTGGAGTCCAAAACATGACAGGTCATTAGACCATAATGGGAATGGGGCAGGAGCAGAGTCCAAAACATGACAGGTCATTTGACCATAATGGGAACAGGGCTCAGTTAGAGAGCTGTCAGGTTTTCTGAGAGGAGTCTGGTCACTGGTGTGTGGGACAGGGTCAGAGATAAACAGGTATGGGTTCCAGTGGGTATTCTGGTGATTGATACATGAAGTAACGAAGGTCGAGCATGGACAGGTCTGACATCCAGAGTCCAGTGTGTATTCCAGTATACCAATAAATGGTGTGTGTAGGGTGCAGGTGCATATAAGTTAGTGCCTGGAGTCCAGCGGGTTTTCCAGTCATAACAAATAATCTACTAGTCTATATAGTCTAGCTACTACCTTTACTTACAATCTGATCAGAAAATCAACTTAGCTTTGACTTAGTATCTGCCCTCAGTGTATTCTCAGAACCCATGGGTTTCCCATCTGCTCCTGTCTGAAGTTGGACAACACAATCTTGTGAGGGTGCAGTATATAAGGTGAAGCCAAGTCATTTCCTGGAACTTCTGCAGGTTTCCCCTAGAGACCTACCTGTGAGCCCCACATTTAACAATCTGCTCCTCTACTACAAATCCTTTTATATCTCTTAAGTAAATATCACTATAACTATATCTTTCTTTATTTCAGAACATAATTTATTAGGGAATCAAATCACAAGGTCAATTCCCTGACTCAAATCCATTTTGACCTGACCTTCAAGCAACTATACAGTTCATCTTGACTGTGATTGACTACAATTTGCATCTTCTCTTCTCTTTCTTTACATAATCTGCATTGTACTTGATCAGCCAATACATACTCTACTATATTTTGAGAGTCAGTATTGTTTATACATAGAGTGATAATTAACATTAGTCTTTATATAAAAGGACTATGTATGTGATTGTGGGATAATAGTTTTTTAGCTGCCATTGAGCCAGCAGCTAGGTCTTGCAAAGTAAAATGCAGATTTTTACATGTCTGTCAATGATCAATGGTATCAAAGCCAATGACAGCCCCATGTTCTATTATTGCTGTGTAGAATTCACAAAGGTATAATTGGGATAATCCTTCAAATGAAATTCCCAAACATCTCTACGAAGTGGTGCCATATTACAGTGGGAATCAGAAACGTGGGCTTAGGCTATTTAGCTGGGATCCATGTATGTAGCTTTGGATATTGATTCTGATCAGGAACTCCAGACAATTGCCACCAGCATCAATTTTTCGACTTTGAGGAAACATGTAAACAAAGGTGATGCACCAGATCCATTAAACCTGGCAGAGGGTGGCACAAATGACCCTGGGAGTTGCTACATATCCAGAGCAGAATCTTCCATCCCAAAGTTGGAGCAGTGAATGTGAAGGGTTGCTAAGGTGGCATGGCCTGGAATGTAGAAGCTAGTTGAGGCTGCACATAGGTGTGCAAGCAGATGGGTGGCTGTGGTGGTTGAAAGTGATAATTCTGTTCAGGTGACACATAAGGCAATTGTTTTTGATGGAAAACAGCAATATGAGAGGCCATAGCTTCCTATTGAGCTGTTGGCTTAAGCAGAATATTTAAAAGATTGGATGCAGTGAGTGTGAGCATGGCATTATTGTCTGTATGTGGATTTGGGAAGGGGGAATGACATCAGCAGGGGATGAGATCAATGCCTCATTTGTGAAATTTTGGGTGTGTGAAATATATTGAGATATGATGGACATGAGCAAAAGATGTTGTATGACTAAGCAACTATACAGTAGTTGTTTATCTATTTACAAACTTTATTAACAAGAGACTGCAAGATTATTAGTTAAATATATCAAATATCAACACACTCCCTTAATCAAATCTTTTGAAAAAGAGTCCTTAAGTGTAAATCACCATAGCTGTACATACACCCATTCCACATTCCACAGTATTGCTAACATTGATGACATCACTACAAGTGGCAATGTTGGTATAGGTGGAATTCTTAGGACTCAGACAGTCGAATTGGTAATGACCATGTCCCTTGCAATTAAAACATGAAACATTTGGTTGGCATTTAATTGTACAGCCATGTGGAGTAGAAAATGCCTCAGAATTGTAGTACTTGCTAGGAATAGATACAATGTGAGGGCCTGACTGATGAGATTATTCATTGAGTAAACAATTAATAACATAGTCAAGTGTGAGTTGTTCCAGTGGGACTGCATCTAAGCTGATGACAAACTTGTCATATGCCGCATCATACCATTGGCCATTGGTAAATACCAAAATTGTTTCTTCATCTTCATGAGTTTTCAGCCAGTGACAGATGGTATTATCAATGTCAGTGGTTGGAGGGGTAGTTGCATGGCTGAGATGCTGTGCAGCATGCTTTACTGAGGCAATTCAATGTGGCATACTTTGCAACTTGCCTTTTTTTTATGGTAATGAAATGGAAACAAAGAACAAGTGGAGTTGCAAATCTACGGACAGCATGGACCTGACACAAGTTTTCCCGAGAGATGACTGGGTCACTTTTATGGAGGTGAGGTATTTGGTCTGGTTCAACGCTGAGAGTGAGTTCTGATTGTGCAAGTTGTTGTTTTTTGGATAAATGCGCAGACCAGTTTCGAAGGGTCGGCCGCTAACAGTGTCGTCACGGCAGGCCGGGGTCGAAGCCAGGCAAGCCCTACGACATCGGAGTTAGTAACCCAATATTGACGTCCTGCAAAGAAATGTACAGTGGTGTTAGTCTCTAACTTACGCAATATATAAGATACTAGACAACTCATTGCGTGCTAATTTTGAACATTCCCGAAGGTCCACCATCCAATCTTGAGTCGGCTCGGTACTATGTCGAATTGCCGGGGGTGCTGACGCAGTCGTACCTCGGTTACGGGACTGAAGAAATTGCGTTAGACGAGAGCAAGACAAATGAGAATGCTACGTAGTTCAGCAGTCAGGAATTGCAAGCAAGGCCTTGCGTGGATGCCCCGTTTCACCAAGCCGCTGAAAGACGAAGAAAGAGGGAAGATAACATTAGAAAGGACTACGACCGTTTAAGAGATGGTCGTACGTTTAATCATCCACCACGCAGCACCTCAGTGACGTCTCAAGTGCTTTCACAGCAGGTATTCGGGCTAGGAAACTCCGAAGACACAGCTGAACGACAATGAATGGGTCAGCATATCGAGAAAGGTGATAAACAACGCACCCCGTTCTCAAAGATACGAGCCAGAACCAACCGAGTGACTCCACTAGCCCATGAACCAGAGAAATGGATAAAACAAAAGAAGTAGAAATATCAAAAGAAAGAAGAAGGAGGAGAAGGAGAACTGGAAAAGAAATAAGTATTTCCGGCCTGACACTACTACTCGTCCGCCGCTGCCCCTACCTTTCGTCCAAGGTTTCCTCCGAGTAGCTAGAGGTCCGCCAAATGTCTTTGCCGAACGTTGCGGTGGGTATTTGGATGTGCGGGACTGGTTTTCCAACCTGTTGCCACCCAAGTTCAGGAGTAAGTGCTGTCTCACTGAGGCATTCGTCGCCCGCCTAGATGATGAAAGGTGAGTGTCATCGCCCAAATTAATAAAACGAAATATTACGTGTCGAACGGTTCTCCTCTGTCATTGATGGCCTTGTCTCGCCTCGCCTTCCTCTTTCTCTCATAATAGGGTTGATGTTTTATGTGTGAAACGCTTTGTCCTGCTAAGAAGTCAATGTTAGTTGGTGTAAGAAATATAGCCGATGGGACTCACCCGCAAGCCGAAGATGTTCCCGCCCCGGAGGACGGATTGTTTGAGACATGCGGACCATAACCATGTCCTTTATACCGACGCTGACTCTTCAAGTTGTGCATTGATGCAGGCGACCCGTCGGATTCGGCTTCGTCCCTGTAAAGACGCCTGGGATGGCCATCTGTCGGAGACCTTGTGCTTGGTGTCACTTTAGGAGCTGCCGTCGCTAGGTGACGTCAGTTTTGTGTTTCTTGTTGGTATTAAAATAAGTCACAACTAACGAGGTATTTCCTTGCAATTGAAGTCGGGAGGTGAGGACTGTGACCTCGGCAAATGATCCGGGCTGCTCATAAGCTTGTCCGGCAAGCGCACCATGACTAATACCGTCGTGTGAGGGCAGATTGTGAATTTAATTAAGTTTAATTACATATGAGAGAAACGAGTGGTGCAACATACTGCATACTGGATGACTCTCCGTAGCACTAAAACTCTAAGTTTCTAATTCAAACTGACAGCTGTGACAGGTGACAGGGTTTAGAACTTGCTGTTAAAACCGTAGAGCCAATTTCCATAAAATAGAAGATTAAATATATATGATTGGACCGTCATATCCCATTGTTGTGACCTTCTAATGTCACCACTCATGTCACAGTGCCATATATACCTTTAATACATTCAGCATTCATGGATGTATACAAAATAATGAATGACGAGTCAGAAGATGAGCAGGAGGATCAAGAACATGCATATGGGCTCATATGTATGTTTTAATGCATTTTTAGATAGCCCAAATACAATGGCTGAGATATCACAACCATGTAGGCATGACTCTAGCCGGTGAATTGGAAAAATGTAGAGAACGTGCTGAACACCGAAACCCCATACGCCTTTACCTTACATGTCCAGATTTGCCTCCTCCACAAGGGGACACGGCCTGGCAGCATACAGTGAGGGACAAAACCCTTCCAATGATTTTTAGTATTGCAAAGATTCTTGAATAACTCAAGAACTATTGTAGATACAGACCTGAAATTTGGAGGTTGGTTAGGTCTATATGTTATCTATATGCCCTTAAAATATTATGACATAAGCATTAGTATTTCCCACACTATAAATAAAACACTAATAAAATCACATTGGAAGGGTTTTGTCCCTGGTATATAAAAAATACAAATTAAATAATCTAGTACTTGGTATAGCCTCCCTTGGCCTTCAAAACAGCCTCAACCCTTCTAGGCATACTCTCTATCAAGTTCTGACAAGTAGAGGCAGGGATCTTCTCCTACTCTCTCTGAACCCTCTCCCACACTCATGAATACTCTTGGGTGCCACCCATCCTCCTTTTGAGGTAATACCAGAGGTGTTCAATTGGATTAAGGTCAGCAGACTGAGGTGGTCATACCATGACCACAAATCCATTGTATTTAAACCAATTGGTGGCCTTGTTGCTCTTGTGTTTGGGATCATTGTCTTGCTGAAAGACCACATTTCCTGTATTCTTGCCATAATACTCCATGATTTCTTGAAGTTCATCTTCCATAATGCTAACATAATTGTCAGCATCCATCCTTCCATCAATTTTGGTGGAATATCCTGGTCCTTCCCATAACATACAGCCTCACAACATCAGATTTCCTCCTCCAAACCTGATTGTACCCTCAGCCACCTTATCACTGAACCCCTCTCCTGCCTTTTTCCACGCCTACTTCCTCCCATGTGACTCCAAACAATTGATTTTTGTCTCATCTAACCAAACAGCCCTCTTCCAATCATCCACAATCCAGTCCTTGTGTGCCAGAGCAAAGTCCATCCTTGCCATCCTATGCCTCTTAGTGAGTAAAGGCCTTTCTCTCCACCACAGCCCTCATTCCAGCCTTATTGAGTGCTCTATGAACAGTCTTCACTGAAATTGACTGCCCAGTCATATTTTGAAGGATTTTGGTCACCTCAGTGGCATGTTCTGCCTTCTGAGAAGTGATTTGTTAAAGGGAATAATGAATATCTGAGGGAGAAAGCTTGCATGGATGGCCACCAGGTGCTTTGGCAAGTGATGGGCAATAGGTAAAGTGAATTCTGGATATAGTAAACAGATCTCTGCCAGTGATTGCAGAGATCTGAGAAGTAGACTTGACCTTATTGAGAAAAATGAGAATGTGGCTAACCTAAGGAGGAGTAAGAGCTTTCATGGTGTAGAATGTTGAGTTGTGGGGATGTTATTGAACTAGAAAGTGAACAGCTATATATATATCTAATTTTGAAAGGTCACATGATTAAACAAAACCTTATTTGCTGATAATCAATAAGGTTGTGTGTTAATCATATGACTGGGACAAAACCCTTCCAATGTGATTTTATTATTATTTTATTTATAGTGTGGGAAATACTAATGCTTATATCATAATATTCTAAGGGGATATAGATAACATGTAGGCCTAACCAATCACCAAATTTCAGGTCTGTATCTACAGTGGTTCTTGAGTTATTCAAGAATCTTTGCACAACTAAAAATCATTGGAAGGGTTTTGTCCCTCACTGTATGTGGACTGCTCAAAATGACCATGCATTCATAACAACGATGGGTTTTGATGTGAAAACGTTCAATCATATTCTCGAATCTGGGTTTGAGATACACTGGAATACCATACCTGTGGAATGATCAGATATCAGTCAGTATGCTGCTCCCCACCCCAAAAGGCGGTCCTTGAATGCTGCTGGAGGACTAGGATTGGTATTGCATTATATTCATTCTTGCATGGTTCAAACAAGCTTGCAACAAATTTTTGGATTGATCCCATCAACAGTCGACTGGTATCTGAAATTTTCACTAAATATACTTGAGACGACACTCAATGATATGTCTGAGGCACTTGTCATCTGGCCAAATCCTGCAAGAATGCAGTCATTTCAAAATATGATTGTTGCTCATCACACCCTGCTTGTGGGAGCATTTGGAAGTATTGATGGATTGAAATTACCAGTTGAAGTCCAAAGATGATCCATTGATGGAAAATGCAACCTACTGTGGCTGGACTCATAATCATTATTCTAATCAAGTCTTTGTCTTTGGACCAGATGGTAGGTTAGAGGCTTGATCTTTCTAAAAGTATTCTATTTACAAATATTCTAATTATTTAGGTACCATTCTCGAAACAGTGCTCAATGTGCCTGGTAGCTGGCATGATTCACGTGTTGCTCGTCCAATTTATGAGCAATTGCGGAATAACACACCAGATGGATTTTATTTGGTTGCAGATACTGCTTTTCCCCGAGGTGCTCAAAGCATTCAGAACAAGATCAAAGCTCCACTGAAGTCTGGTGATCGATTGCCACAATCCCACTTGGGACGCTTTGTACAACTAGCAGTTGATAGGGAACTACTTTCATATCGGCAGACAGCTGAGTGGGGTATGCGAGCATTACAAGGCGGATTTGGTTGACTTCGCGTGCCTTTGCCTGTGGATCCTTCTCAATGTTTACAATTACTTTGTGTTATCACTCGAGCATTCAATCTTCGGGTACGTTGTGTTGGTATCAACCAGATTCGATGCAGTGTATTGTGATATCTGGCGAGAGGCTGAGGGAGATGATGTTTATTCAAATTTTTCATCAATGCTCATGAGCGATATTCGCAAGAATGATCAGTGTAGCACGCTTCCATACAATGGCTGTTGAGATACAGCAATAGTTTTAGATCAGTAAACAGTTTCTTGGGTCTAGTATAGACAATTAACAAACATGTTATAGAGTAGTATTTAGTGGTACACAAGAAATGGAGTGCGGTTATCAAGAAATAGAAGCTATTTATCTCTAATCAAAATGGCTTGTTGTCATGAATGGCAATGTCAGGGGTGACAGATCGGGCATGGAGAACAGGAGAAGGGGTGTGATGAGGATAATGATGCAATGGGGAGCAGATCGTTGGAACATGGGCATTGGTCATATTGAACTGAGGGTGTGAGGGTTGTGGATAGTGGGGCTGGTTACAGCAACATCTCAAACATCCGTAAATCCCTCTCTGCCATATCTGCACATCTAGTCTCACGATCCACATCCCGCTGTAACTGCCTAATCTGGCCCTCTGCCTCACGAAGTTGAGTCATTAGAGAATGTAATTGAAAATTTTCAAATCTACGAGCCTGACGGTTGTCTTCTCGTGTTGCCTGAACCTCTGGATCAAAGACATGTGCCATGTTGGCCAATGTACCATGAAGCTGTGAGGATGTTGTGCGTAATCCACGTCCCTCTGATTGTGGTTCATGTTTGAGTTGACAGGCAATGTAGCTCTTCGTTTTGTGTTTAATTGGTGAAAATGCAGGTGAATGGTCAGATGAGATGACAATCACATCCTCTTCCATCTCTTCATCACGTACAACATCAGATGCAACTCGGTTGTTGATGTAATGCTCAATCTGATGAGCATGCTCTATCTCCCATGGACATTCTGAATTTCCAGTTGGTTTTGTTACATGTACCAACTAGAAGTTGTATGATATTAGGTGTGGTTGTGGGAGTTTGTTAATAACATACCTTTTTGAAATGTTTCTCCACCGCATCAGCCCCTCTAATTGGCCGTCCATTCGAAACAGCCCAAGCCTCAAACCTTTTATAAACTAATGCCCATTCCTTAGGTCCAGCTGGCAAGATCTCTTCTGTGAATTCCATCAGTGCCTCGAGATCAGCCTGACTCCACTTTTTTGCCCCCAGTACTCTACCCTGCCTTAGAGATAAACCTTCATCCCCCACATCATCCTCATAGTCATCATCAAAAGTATCCCGCTTTCTCTTTGATACAGGCTCATTTCCATGTCCTCCACGTCCCCTATGACCTGCAGGGGCAGTACGCTTCCTTAGTCTGGTAGTCACATTGTGTTTTGCTCTCATAGAGATAGCTGCAATTGTTGGGTCAGGCAGGTCATTCTCGTCAGATGCACCTTGTGGAAAAATGAACGTTTTGTTGGTGGGGCGGGGCTTAGGCTTGTTGGTATTGTATGATCAATGTGTGTGGATGAGAAGTTGGAAGGGGAGAGGGGGAGAGATGGACGACATTCTTGCTGATTCAGGGAGGGCTGATCAGTAGGATGGATAGAACTTGTGTAAGAGAATGATGTTGGCTCTGATCTTTGCTGGCTCCAAGCAGGGGGAGTAGGAAATAACGAATTGAGAGAGGGAAGTTGAGTAGTGTACATGTCAGTAGGGGCATCCAGCTTGG
The DNA here is from genome assembly GCA_015178975.1 of Hysterangium stoloniferum. NCBI lineage: Eukaryota > Fungi > Basidiomycota > Agaricomycetes > Hysterangiales > Hysterangiaceae > Hysterangium > Hysterangium stoloniferum. The sequence continues at coordinate 62,282 of WHVD01000289.1, forward strand.
TGGAAGGAAAGGATACAGAGCGTGTTGGACATGGTTCAAAGGTGCTGTAAGACATTTAAAAGGAATAGCAAAGCAGAGACGTTACCACCATTGAAAGCTTGACTCGTATTTCAATCTACAGCCCCTATATGTTTGTAACCTTTGTATTTATTTGTGTAAATTGTTTGACGCATTTCACTGAATGTTAAATAATGTTTTGCTCACCAGTAAACCTTAAAGGACTTTCCAGACAAAAAGGGTATAGCAATGAACGAAGCAGGAGTCGCAGCTGCAGACCGATACATAGAGGGCGGCCAGGTGGCAGCAGCAGAAGCAAATGACTGAAAAGGATATATAGATTAATATATGACACATTGAGAATTAGGTACTCACAGAAATTATGAACGAGGGTCCTGACCCTCGTTCATAATTTTTCGTTTAGGACGAATCATCCACCTTCGAAAGGTGACGTGACAGCTTCCCTGTCGTCGTTAACCATCGGCTTACCGGCAATATCACCTTAGAACTGAGAATTTAGGATTCTAGGGCTACGGAGTGTCATCCACTAGATGATGAGCCGCCCCAGATGACCCTATACAACACGTTTGCCTAGACTTCTATATGTGCACAAATCATTAATTTCCCCAATGACACCGTAGGATGAAAGAGGCATTACCCTGTCGGTATCCTTTCTGATCGATCCTTCACTGTCAATCGGGGTGGTGGTAGCGCTGTCGTGCGTGGATCGGGGTGGCATGACACATCCATGGTGAATGAATGAGACAACCGGGAGCAACGCTGTCACAGGTATGTCTGCAATGATTGCGGATTAGGGTGAGTTTTTATAGACCCACGCGACGTAATGAAGTGTACGGACCAAATGCTGCAAACAGTTCTGTCTGCGTGTTCGTACCGGCCAACACTTTCTGATCAGTGGCTTCATCGTCGTTGTCGATGAGGAAAGATTGTGTGAATAGTAGGATATTTAAGTGATAATGTTATAAAAAATAAAGACAAACCACACGAACCCGGTACCATATACTCCGATCCGCGGTCATTGACAGTTCCCTCCTTGCTGCCGATATCTCCTGCCACCCTCGACATTCTCGTCATCCACCGCCGGTGCGCGATCAGCCACGTGCGCGTTTTGAAGACAAGAGTGTATGAATGAATACGAGAGCGATTTGGCGCCATCTTGTACTTCATACACTCTCGTCTTCAAAACGCGCACGTGGCTGATCGCGCACCGGCGGTAGATGACGGAGAATGTTCGAGGGCATCGACCCGGTGCGCGACGCTGCTAGGTCCACCCTTTGAATGGCTTGCTCATCAACACCGTGGCAAGGTTGCCTTTTGAGAATGGATGCAATCTAACGGGAAACGTAACCGGGTAAGTGACAACATCACAGGCAACAAATAATAGCCACCGCCACTCACACATCGTTGTAGCAAACCGAATATAAGAAGTGTTTCGCAACGTTCGGCAAAGACACTTGGCGGGCCTCCAGCTGCTCGGATGGAACCATTGCGTCGGGCTGCGCCTCCACCACAACGTACCCGACGTCCGAAAGAGAAGCAAGCCGATTAAGCAGGGGCAAGAGGGGCCAGCGGCGGAGAGATAGTAGGGGCAGTGGCGGACGAGGGAGTAGTGGCAGTGGGCAGACATAATTCTTTCTTTTCCAGTTCTCCTCCTCCTTCTTTTTCTTTGGATATTTCTACTTGTTTCTTTTCATCCATTTCTCTGGTTTATGGGCTAGTGGGGTCACTCGGTTAGTTCTGGCTCGTATCTTTGAGAGCGGGGTGCGTTGTTTTATCACCTTTCTCGATATGTTGACCCATTCATTATCGTTCAGCTGTGTCTGTTTGTGAGTACTGTGTCGTTGGAGTTTCCTGGGCCGAATACCTGCTGTGAAAGCACCTGAGACGTCCCTGAGGAGGTCCTGCGTGGTGGATAATTAAACGTACGTCCATCTCTCAAACCGTCGTAGTCCTTTCTAATTTTATATGCCCTCTTTCTTTGTCTTTCAGCGGCTTGGTAACGGGGCATCCACGCAAGGCCTTGCTTGCAATTCCTTACTGCTGAAGTACGTAGCATTCTGATTTGTTTTGGTCTCGTCTAACGCAAATGTTCAGTACCGTAACCGAGGCACGACTGCGTCAGCACCCACTTCTGCCAATTCGACATAGTACTGAGCCGACTCAAGATTGACTGGTGGACCTTCGGCAATGTTCAAAATTAACACCCAGTGAGTTGTCTATTACCCTATATATTGCGTAAGTTAGACACTAACACCTCTATACACCTATATATTTCTTTACAGGAAGTCAATTTCGTGTTACTAACTCCGATTTCGTAGGGTTTTCTTGGCTTCGACCCGCCCTCCCGCGACAGCTCTGTTAGCGGCCTACCTCGGACTGTATCAGCTGGGATGCGTAAAATCCGGTGAATGGCGGCCCTGCAACGATGTCACTGTAAGTTCCTCTCGCTCCCGTACAGTGAATTTTTCGTCCTGAGCTCATCCGATCTGCAGCGGTCCCAACTAACGGTTTGGTTGTCCATCGCCAGCACTCCCCTCTGTGGCCGTCTCAGAGTGTAACATGGTTATCAGCCCTACCCAAACTCTGGTAAGCTTCCGTTCATGATAAACATTTCGAGACTGCATTCTGACATCTTGTTTAGATGACATAAGTACTAACAAACAGATCTTTAGATACAGCCATGTTCTTGAAGTTAACGAGTTGAACCAAGCCGCGTTTCACCCTTGTCCAAACCAAATATTTTCATTCTTTTTGTTGACTTCTCTGATTGCATCATTTTTTGTTCTGTTTCTCTTGGGTTTGGTTCTGATTACTTGCCACTTGCTCTGCCGCCGACTGCTCTCAGACTAGCAAGCTTATCGTGCTTGAAACATAAAATGTAATATATGTAATTTGTAAATAATTCAATGCTACAAACTTGACACGGTCTGATAAGGAGACACCTGAATAAATAGAAAATTGTGAAGCATAATTGTTCGTACGTAAGTTAGGCGGCAAGTAGTCACAAACGCCTGGACCTTTCCTAACGCGTCACTTGAGCTCCTTCAAGCTTTTTTCTGAATGAAATCCACATGCATAATCGTTCCGATGTACAACGTAGTGATTACTTTATTAAGATACGTTTGATGTGGCAAGGGTGCATGAAGAAACCACATTGCTTGCCATTACCCTGACTAGACTATCATTGAGTCCGGTTTCGTCTTATTAACAACTTTAATACAATTAAAAAGGAAGCACGGAATCTCTCCGGATAAATGCACGGTATAAGTAGCAGTGAGAATGAACCCCATAAAGAGTATAAATATCACCCACGCTGTCCCTCGCGAAAGTCACTGAGGGCGGACGTGGTACAAGGTCGTTGGCGATCTGGGGTCCAAACAACGTCCCTTGGTAACTCTTCATGGTAGTCCAGGCGGCAACCACAAATACCCCCTCGTGTGCACCACCTTTGTCTCAACGCACGGAATACCTGTCATATTTTATGGCCGGATCGGAAGTGGGCCTTCCCAATGAAGAAGGGTGATGGCACCATCTGGACCGAGCAGCTGTTCTGAGATGAGTTAAATAGCCTGGTTCGGCATCTAAATATCCGCGATGACTTTGATATACTGGGACATTCATAGCTGGGAGCCAGATACGCGACCAGTCAACCGAAGGGGCTAACAATTTCATCATATCCGACTCTCCGGTGTTGATGGAATTATTTGTTCAAGCAGCAAATAGGTTAAGAAATGGGCTGCCGAAAATTTTTCAGGATAGTTGATGAGGCATGAGGATTCAGGGACTACTGATAGCAAGGAGTATGCGGCGGCAATCATAGTATTTATACACTGCATGTGTGCAGGCTTGAAACATGGCCACACTGGGTACAAATTTCGGGTCGCTGGCGAAAGATCCCACTGTTTATGAAACCACGTA